>OMKP01078850.1:0-16133 GCA_900302375.1 Bathygadus melanobranchus
GAGAGGATATTACCGACATTACCGTCTAGAGAGGACATTAACGTCTAGAGAGGACATTACCGTCTAGAGAGGACACTACCGTCTAGAGAGGACATTACCGTCTAGAGAGGACATTACCGTCTAGAGAGGACATTACCGTCTAGAGAGGACATTACCGTCTAGAGAGGACATTACCGTCTAGAGAGGATATTACCGTCTAGAGAGGACATTACCGTCTAGAGAGGATATTACCGTCTAGAGAGGACACTACCGTCTAGAGAGGACACTACCGTCTAGAGAGGACATTACCGTCTAGAGAGGACACTACTGTCTAGAGAGGACATTACTGTCTAGAGAGGACAGCCAATTGTTTCTTGGTTGGTTATAAGTTAGAATCAGGAAGGGTTAGGCTGGGTTAGGATGGGTTAGGCTAGTGCGCAGCGTCCAAGCGACCAGATTACAGGGTACAATCTCCTGGTAACATACCCCTCCCCACACATTTTGACCTAAATAAGATCTGATGCCCAGTAGATATTAGAAAATTATTATTAGGGGTTGTTAAAATAATAATAATTGGTATTCTCATACTTCAACTGGCCTGTAGAAGCCTACTTCTAAATCAACTTGTTTTTGGATCACTCTTGGATTATTTTAGTTGAGTTTTATTTGATCCAAAGGTTTGATAGGGTTAGGTTGATGATGTATTACTGTAAATCCTCCTCTTGCTTCCTAACTTCTGTTTAGTGTTTGTGTTCTGCACTGTGGCTGTTCAATCCAGAGGTAATAATGGATTATTGGTTCTGTCATTAAAAAAATATTCTTTTAATTGGTCAAGCTGACAATGGAATACATTCAGAAGCAGCATCTTCTGCTAAAATGATTATTATTTTATAATATAATTTATCATTATTCATATTTTATATATCTATAATCATAAAATTACACGACTATTCTATTCAAGCACTGAGGAAGCATGAGTTGATGAAAAGAGAATTGTGAATTCATTCTTTGTGTAACATTCCGAGGGATTGCCCTTGTTTACATCACTGGAGACCACATGTCTGTTAACGGACGTTCCAGATATTATAACTCATAGTGCACTTTAATCCTTCAAATAGTGTATGTGTGTGTTTTTGTTAGTTTTGACTCGTTTCGATTTGTAAAACAATTAAATGAAGAACAGAAAGTGTACAGGAGATGATAATAAAGTGATCTAGGAGGAATGTGATGTTTGATTATTGACAGTCGACACCTGCAGTGTCAAACCTTTTCAAATGTTTACTATCAAGTCATCAGAAGTTAATTGTGTTGATTTAGTCTTTTATAGTTTTGTGAGAAACCTGCTTTGTGTGTGAGAGCGAAGAAACAAATCCATTTTAAATCAATGATTGAAAGGTAGATAGTTATGTCCTTTTCACTTTTTATTTACTAAACTAACTTTTTCTAAAACTAATTCTAATAGTTTTTACACAATGAGACTCTACATTTACACTTCATTTGAAGAGCAGGATTTGGTGCCTTTACTGATGTGACATTTGATCCAGATGTTCCAGATGTTTTTGTGAATGATGTTCCTTCTGGTCCAGGATGTGCTGTCACTGTTTTCATCCATTTAACAAAAAACAACTAAACAGGAAACGTCTGTTGTTTTATTTACATTAGTTCGTTTTTTTCCTCCCAACATGGCGACCAGAGGCATGTGACCCAGGACCTCACAATGGCTTCCATTGAAGCCTGAATAATCCAACTGTGTGTGGTGACGACTGGGGCCGTGCAGCCCAGCTGCTCTGTGTTTCAGGTAGAGGGACAATGGTACCACCACGGCCCACCATGTGATGGGCTGATATAAGAGGCCCACGACATCCCCCTCATCCTCAATGTGAGGACTCGCTACACACCAGACCTCTGGATCGCCGCTGACTGTCACAAACGCTAACATGAGATCTCTGGGGACTCTGTTTGCTTTCCTCGCGCTGGCGGGCTTCCACACTGGTAAGGAACATGAATGATCATATTTTGTTATATTATTTATGTATTTAGTAAACAATCATAGTTCAAGTTGTGTCCTATTGATCGAGAGATGAAATTAAAAAGTGATGTATTAGTTTAAACGTCACTGTTTCCCTCTTTAATGTATCTTATGGACCTCATCATCAGAACGTACTCGTCTGTTTACAAAGTCTTACATATGTTCTTATTAAAAGTGTTTACCTCCCCCCCACAGCTCTCTCTGCCTCTCTGGAGTCCAGCGAGAAAGAGAAGATTGTTGTGGAGGAAGATAATGTTGACGGTAATGTTCTGATATGTGTTAAGTTATGTTATGAGTTATGTTATATTATGATACTGTGAGTTATAATGCGTTAAGTTCTGATTGTTCTGCATTATGGTGTATGAGTTATGCGTTTTATGAGTTATGCTGCTGAGTTATATGAGTATATAAGTTATATGAGTTATAAGTTATGAGTTATGATATTATGAGTCATAATACATAATGAGTTATACGTTTTAATAAGAGTTATATTATGACCAGAATGATAATTCCCTGCAAACGCTGCTTCCTTCCTTGTTTTTTTCAGTTCCAGTGGCGGAAATGACTGAGCTGCAGAAAACAGGTGCGGTGATGTGTTGTAATATGTAATGTTATATATATACACGTTACATAACATACGTGTTTCATGATGGATGGCTTTGTCCTTAGATCAAATTGAGTTTGAGGCTGCTCAGAAGAATGGTAAATAAAACTAATCTTTTCATTATTATATGAATTCATTTTAAAAGTATACTCCCCCGTTAAATAGTCAATAAATTCTGCAATGTTTTTTACTTGACCCTTTTAAAGAGGAACACCTTGAGGAGTCGCGCTACTTGGGTGAGAAACGTATTCAGTCAGGAAGGGTTGGTTGTGAACGTCAGTAATACAATTGTTATACAATCTGTGTCGTCTCCATTCCAGAGGCTGCTCATGTTGGAACCGGTAAGTTAGTTTTAGATAACTATGCTACTAAACTACTGGCTGACTTCCATAGTGTTAACTAGAATGACTGCTCAGTGTCGTCCACAGCAGTGGAGCAGCTTGCTGCGGCAGATGACAGCCGAGGTGAGGAAAATACCTTTCCAAATGTCAAAATGTTCAAACGACTGACGAAAAAAGCCTGTTCCTTTATACTCAATATTTATTATGAACCAACAGACAGCGATGAGAAGTCTGTGTCGTCACGCGATGGTAAGATGGACTCACCTGTAGATGGCAGTCAGCTTCCATCTTTAGACTTGTGTGGACCTCCTAGTCGTAGTGAGGTCACTCATTGTGATGTCTTCAACAGAGTCCACATCAGAGTCCACCGAGGACACTGACGGTAAGACTAATGAATCCACTAATGAACGAGACGCCAATCAGTAGCAGAAATATAACGTTGTCTTCTGCACCTGACAGGCGTGAGACTGAGACGAGGTGAGTCTTCTAGGAGACAAGCACACATTGTCTAGGAGACAAGTACACATTGTTTAACTTTCCTCATATGTTAGTGTAATAATGTTCTGTTTTTCCAGAGCACCACGAGACAGAAACGGAACAAACCACCAGTGTGTAAAGTGTTGTCACCGAGATCAATTCCATTTAAGTTGCTCCTTGCTGTTGTCCACTTTAACACAGTTGCTTGTTTGTCTACAGATGAATGCACCACAGATACCAAGGCAGCAGGTTAGGAAACTTTTAATTAACAGACTGAGTGTAAATATAGTCGTTGTATACTGTAGCCTACATATTGGATTTAAAGGCACACAATAAACACGTACGGATAAACAACCTCTAGTGTAGGCATAGCATGTTCTAGATCTGCTCTTCAAGGACATTAACATAGTGTGTATGAAAAGAGCGTTCAGTGAATCTAGAACGGAGATCCAGGCCACTCAGACATCTGGCCCCCAGGGGCCCAACGTGCCTCCTTTGTACTGTCTCGTCCTGCTCTGGCTATTTTAGGAGCGAAGACGCTAGGTGTTGTAAAGGTTAAAGGTCACATTCCCTATCGATTAGTAATACTTAGCGGGGTTGTTTTGTTCGTCACTCATCGTCTGTCACATGATTGACAGGCGAGTCATGTCACGTTGGGTCGGGACTAAGGCGATGTGGGCCACGTTTAGGAGAACTGTTTGTGTCACAGATCCAGTGGAGTGACGCAGTGCAGAGGACTGCCACAGGATGGCAGCGATGTGGAGGACCACCGTGTGAAACACCACCTTCAAAATAAAGGGAATGATCCCTCTTACTGGTTGTGATCTCATTCTGGTTTCTCACCTCAAACCCTGACAGGAACACCCTGCGTTCACAACACAAGCTCATATGCCAGAGGAACACATTGTTTTCCTATGTTTTTTTTATTAGGTTTTAAATAAATGTTTATACCGTCTTGCTGGTCAGGATATAGCAACGGCTTGGTGCGTATTTTAAAATAACAAAACAATTAAGCAAAATCCAAGTGTTCTTTGGTACCTAAAGGGGAACATAAGGCATATACTACATCTACGGGTCTAAAGGTTCCCCTCATCCCACTCTGTCCACCTCAACAGAAACCAAAGAAGAGCAGATGAGGAGAAGCCAGTCCAGGCAGATGTACAGTGCAAGGAAGAGGTTCTTACAGGGGCGCGACCACCATGGGGTCTCGTTGGGCACAACTCCGCCTCCAGCAATGTGATGGATGTGATCAAGTTTAAACAGGACTAAAGATATTCATTTAGAGCGTTGACATTCTAATAAGTTTAGTTACAGGGGTGGTGGGGGGGGCGTACAGTGTCACGACACACGTGTCTTGTCACATGGTAGCATGACACTAGTACAATCATTAAGCTCTTGTATGTTATTTGGTCATATATATACATACATGTAGAAAATGGTCCGAAGCGTGCTCGACAGAAAACTTGTTGCTTAGGTTATAAACCTCTTTTAAATAGCTGCCTCTCAACCAGCTAGTCTAACAGGAGCTTAATTATATAGAAAAGTATATAGAGACAAATTATATAAACTAGCAGTTCATGACCACATGAATAAACGTTGAAAGTTGACATAGAACAGCGTGGTTCTACAGCCAGACTGAAACATGATGAAGAGATGACATCATCATCATCAGAATAACAACAACACAAGTACTGAAACAAAGGTTGGTGTTTTTTTGTTTAGCTCTACATTTGTTTGGGAACCGAAGAATCCAAATCATTCTTTTGTCCGAACAGACAAAGGGAATGTAACCGTTGGAAGAGATCAGACCCAAATGGAACAAAACCACCAGAGACTGTCGGTGGAGAATAACACAGTAGAACAGAACCACAGGCCCATTCACCTCCTCCTCCTTCTCCTCCTTCTCGGAGGGCCGGCGGGGCTCGGCCCCAGTATCTCTCCTCGCCCCCTCACTTCAGGATCACGTAGTAGAACAGGGCCATGATGGCGGCGCTGATCAGGCCGGAGATGGGCACGGTCACAAACCAGGCCATGAAGATGTTGCGGAAGAGACGCCAGTCCACTGCCTTGTTGGAGCGCAGCCATCCAACTGCCACCACAGAGCCCACCTCCAGGAACAAACAGAGCCCTTCAATACATCTGGACCTCAACACACTAAGTAAGAACGTGTTACACTTTTCTATTCCCATTTCCCAAGTGATGCCACTTTGCGAGTGGACCATCCTATATTTAGATCAGACCAGAAGCAGCTCTCCCTCCACCCACACAGCTCAGTACAGTGTCCTCATTCATGCCTCGGTGTCTGGCTTCTGGACCGCACTGTGAGCAGCTTACCTTGCAGTGGGTGGTGGAAACAGGCAGACCAATGTTGGAGGCCACCACCACAGTGAGGGCCGAGGCCAGCTCGATGCTGAAACCGCTGCAGGAGGAAGAAAAACAAACACATAGTTCTTCATCATCATCATCAGGTGGATCCTGGGTAGGAGTCATGTCTGGACAGGAAGCTGCCTGGGACTGTGTGGTACCTGGAGGGTGTGATGGGAGTCAGGTCTCGGCCCATGGTCTGGATCACCCTACGGCCCCACACCCACAGCCCGGCGCAGATGCCCACCCCTCCGTACAGCAGCAGCCAGATGGGGGTGGGCTCTTTGGACTCCACGCTGCCGCTGGTGTACACCAACCACAGCGCCACCAGCGGTCCAATGGCATTACTAAAACAGATTCAGATGAAACACTTGGACGAGGTACTCCGTACTAGAAAAACAAAGTCTTTGCTTTAATGGAGCAGCAGGGTCCAGAATGAAGCCCTGCCACCAGCTAGATGATAGACATGACAGTATTCCACATTAAAACCACCGCTAACGTACCTGACGTCGTTGCCTCCGTGGGCGAAGGACCCGAAGCAGGCGGTGAGGATCTGGAGGAACTGGAAGAGTGTGGAGACCTCGGGCCGGTCCTTCTCCAGCCTGTCGTCCTCCAGGGAGCCGCGGCTGCCGTCCGCCTCCCCCTTGCCCGCCTCCAGGGTGACGTCGGCCTCCTCCGGGCCCTCGGGGGTCCCGTGCTCCGCCACGGCGTTGCAGTAGCTGGTGTAGCTGTCCATGCGGACGCGCTTTCGTTCCTGCCCGCCAGGGACCTTGGTGCCGTCGTGGAATTCGCCCTCGCGGTGTTTGAAGTCACCGTGCATGCCGATGATGGCCATGGTGTAGGAGGTGTAGCTGTTGTTGCGGCGGATAGGCCTCTCTCCGCCCTCGCCCATGCAGTCGCCCACGCGAGCCAGGTGCAGCTTGTACAGGAGGTCCTTGTAGAGGCCAGAGTCCTTGTGCACCGTGTGGTAGTGGCTGTAGCCGTTGCTGGGCGTGTGGGCCGGCTGGCTACTGGAGAACTGAGCCTGGGTGTTGAACTGGACTTGATTGGGGGAGATTGTGGGAGGTCCTGCACCGTTTGACTGGACCTGGTGCTCGTTGAACTGGACCTGTTTGGGGGCTGCGCCAAAACACAGGAAGGTGGAAAGCAAGTGTTAAAAATAACTAAAATAATCCGAAGCGTTGTTGCTGTTATTGATTATAACACTCACCACCATTGGCACTGCGGTACTCATTTTGGTCCGAGTCTCCAATGTCAAAGGCAACCTTTCGTTCCTTATCACCGTCGTCTGAGTCCCCGATGTCGAAGGCCACCCGCCTCTCCTCCACTGGAGGCTGAGCAGTCAGTGAGCTGTCAGGGGCTGCGGGGGCAGAGGGTGTGGTCTCCTTGGTAGACGGCTTGAGGATTGGACACTGGGGCTCTGGCAGCTCCCTCTTCTCCATCAGGGGGCTCTCAGAGGGGCTGGAGGCCTTTAGATCTCCTGGTGGAGGGAAGGGCGTGTGCTTAGAGTTGCATAACATGTACTGACAGGCTGCATGCGGTTGCATAACCCTACACACACGTTTTTAGTTTATGTAACATAAAACCACCAACAGCAGCTTGACCTGTAACAGATCACACCGTGTCATAGGATACGAATTCTATTTCAACAGTCCTTCACACTAAACATTCCAATAAGTGGCCATGCCTCCTCATGAGGCCAAGGTTTGGGTTACCACCTCCCCGCCGGCTGTGTCACCGCCTCAACTCAGCCAGTGGCTATTTCAGTTCAAGAGCTAAAGGCCAATTAGTGGATCACCGCCATGACCCAATTAGGAAGCGTGTGTCCAGGAGATCAGAACCATCCAGATCACGATTCCCAGATGAAGTCTTGTAATGCACTCAATAAAGAGTTCACATAAAGACATCTAACAACATTGTCTTATCAGGGACCAAAGTGTTACTATTTGTTTAAATAAGTAGTGAGTAGCCCACTGTGCTTAACAACACTACTACTCTATAGACATGTTTTATACAACCCCACTGGATATGTAGTTAGTAAGGGCTGCGTGGTGTTGACTCATGACTACATGTCTTTTTATTCAAATCTCTTCATGAGAACACCTCCATTATAACAAGCGCGTGCTCCATTTGCAGAATTAGACGAAACTCTGCAGCTGAACGTTGAAGTGACACATGGCCCACTAAACCTCTTAGGTTAAGGTAGGGCTGTGTGGTTGTCTTTCTGGATAGCGGTCCTAGTCATAGTAAGGTTAAGGTATGGCTGTCTTTCTGGATAGCGGTCCTAGTCATAGTAAGGTTAAGGTATGGCTGTCTTTCTGGATAGCGGTCCTAGTCATAGTAAGGTTAAGGTAGGGCTGTGTGGTTGTCTTTCTGGATAGCGGTCCGAGTCATAGTAAGGTTAAGGTAGGGCTGTGTGGTTGTCTTTCTGGATAGCGGTCCTAGTCATAGTAAGTCATGTGAACTGAATGAGACTCCGGTAAGACCACTTACGTTCAATCTTTTTCTTGAGGTGAGGGCAGACTATGAACCACACGACCAGGGCAGTGAGCGCGGAGCAGCCCAGGGAGACCAGCAGCACGCCCCACCAGGGGATCTTGTCGAATCCCAGCACTGATGGAGTCCCAGGAGTCCCAGGGCAGACGGCCACAACACACAAGACACTTTTAAAAAGGCAGCAGATCCTACAGTTTAACAGCACAGTTCTAAATATTATCAAAACTATCAGATGGAAGTTTAGATTCTTAACATTAGGCTATCGGTTTGACATGAACATCCTTAGACATCAGCATCCACAGGCATCAACTAAGTGATCCACATGGACACCTAAACCAGACTCTCAAAGCCTTTATCACATCTAAAGCAGTGTTTCCACCAAAAAGTACCCAGAACTTTTAGTTCCAGGAACTAAAGTTCCTTCAGCCCATTGTGGTCTGTGTTTCCACCGCAGTCTAAAGATCCACAAAGATTAGGCAAATTAGTCTGCTGACACATGAAAAAGCGAAGATTTGTTTTTACATGCAACTAACTAACTAACTAACTAAATAACTAAACATGGATGTTGTCAATTATTGTTGTCTCAGCGATATATTGTCTCCCTCTTTCGACAAATGTGTTACTTTTTGTAAGTCTCTTTGGATAAAAGCGTCAGCCAAATGCTCTAAATGTAAACGTAAAGAACGCACAGCGAGATAATAATCCCCATAATCCCGCTCATACGCAAGCTGCCATTTGATACACAATTTTACACTTTGATTAAAAAGTGGAACTCTATTACAATTGAATCCTCTACATACAATGGATATTCAGGTGAACGGACAGAGCAGATGCTCATCTTCAGTGGCGATATGAGGTTGAGGGTTGGACCCATCTGTATGAAAGTGCTTTGGTGTCTTGATATAAATGCAATTCATTATTAGATTTGTGTCGTAACTGAAGATCTTGTTGGTCCAAATTTTTTCTTTGTTCACCTTGCTTTTTCATTCTGTTTATTGTTTGATGTAAATGGACTGCATTTATATATCTCTTTTATCCAAAGCGCTTTACATTTGCCTCACATTCACCCATTCATACACCGACAGTGGTGTCAACCATGCAAGGTAACAACCAGCTGGTCAGGAGCAGTTAGGATTAGGTGTCTTGCTCAGGGACACCTCGACAATTAGCTAGGCGGAGCCGGGGATTGAACCAGCGACCTTCCGGTTGCCAGACAACCGCTCTACCCCCTGAGCTACTGAATGTGTATTCATGATTTAAAACGGCCTTTAAAGTAAACAGATTTTTATGAGCTATTGCAGTGAGATCACTGAGACAGTCGCACGAGCAGGGATCCTTTTGACAGTAAAAAAAGAAAGAAAAAAGAACCTGTCCCTGGAACTTAATTTAGACTCCAAAGGGGTCCTAGTTCCTAGAGAACATTCCTGCTGCTCCACAGCTTAAAACTTGTTACTATAACCTGGTACGCTGTTGCAAAGCGATGACAAAAATCCACCTGTTCTCTAGTAGCTGATAAACAGGTACATTTAATGATAGCCAGAAGTCACATCGTGACAAGAGCGTGTCAAGTACCATGAGCATGTCTACAACATGTGACACTTCCTGCCAGCTACTGCACACGGACAACGCACTCCTCACAAGGTTACAGAAGGCACGTGAGGAAAGAGGAAGGAACGAGGAAGTGAGTTAGGAGTGCCAAGGCTGCGGTGGAGGCAGAGCGACGCAGTGCAGTAAACGCTTGGCAGAGAGGCTCCAAACACCCCGGGGACATCAGCATTGTCATAAGGAGAGTGCAAGTCAGCAGGCTGGTTAAAGGGGAGAACATCCCAGCCTCTCCTGGTGAGGTGACCTTGGCCACCCCTAGTTGAGAAATGGATTGTTTTCGGGAGAAACAAACGGAAGAAGACATAGGTTTAGATAAGGCGCTAGTAGTCCACAACAGGCTAACTGAACACCACGTGATGATGTTTACTCAGTTACGCAACGTTAACTCACTGCCCTCGGTGAGGCCTGGGGGGCAGGGACACCCCCTCACTAACAGCAGAGGCACGGCCTCAGAGTGCCTCAGCAGGGTAGCAGGTGTGGGTAAACCGGACGCTACGTTGACAAGGGGGTGTGAAGGTTATAGCCTGGGGCAGCCGCAGTAAAGTAACAGTAAAGACGAGAAGAAAATGTCACGGTTCAGGACACTGAGTAGACGCTTATGTAAGACACTTGTGGTCAGCTCTGAGGAGCAGGGAAAATAAAAAGTCTTGATTTATGATGAGCCCTCCTACACAAAAGGTGGTGAGTCTACGCCGCAGACATGCACAGGGATGAATGAGACTGTTATGCTCCAAGCCCATCCCTGTAACCTCAGTGTGTGGTGGCCAGCGTTACACAACAACATGCTCTGTTGACCCGCGCTCCAGTACAGCTCATCACTCTCCTAGTTCAGTAGGGAAAATAAACTGCTCTGCTTGGTTCAGCCCCAAGGCCATTACTGAACGGAAGGAAATCCCTACAAATTAAAGTCTCTAATCGTATCACTGTATACCTTATTGACACCTGAACAGTAAACAGCTAACCACTAATGTAAGAGTTCGTTCTACAGCACGATGCGGTGATTAGCTATGCGGTATTAGTCTGTTGCCGGTGACCTGGGCTCCACTAAGCCCACAGCCTGTTTTTCCAGAGGAGACCAGGCAGAAAATTTGCATTCCAGCTAAAGTGCATTGAAGTCTGTCAACGCTGCGTGTTGTGAAGCAGTTTAAATGTTATGATTAGTATAAAACAGAACACGCTGTTTCGTGAAAGTTTATAAAAGTAAATGCTGACTTCGCAAGTGTACAATTGAGCATAGGAGGCAAATCTAATTCCACGAAATACTGACATGGAAAGGTTAGTGTGGAAGCTGCCAAGCAACAAGCCAGTCAGGGACATTTGACTTGCAAACATCAGATGTCATTTACCTCTGAGCACACAGGAAAGTATAGACATGGCCTCATTTTTAAGGCCGTATACAACACTTTTAAAGTTTAACACATTTTACCTGGATGTCAATTCCTCTGCTTTAGAGTCATTTGACTGCGCTAAGTCAAGACAAAACCATTTTAATTGTACTTTCAGCTTGAAAACTCAAGTTGGGGTTTTTCCTGCAGTAGATTCCATAAATAGTGATCATTACGTGGGCGTCCACGAACAGGGAAACGTGAAACATGGACTCCTGTAATATCATAGTGACAAACAACCACATGTGGTCAAATCCTAAATTAAAAACAGGTTTGAAAGGTATAATACAATATACTGTTGATGTGTTTGACGTCATGAGATTTGTTAGTTATGTTCAAGTAACCCACTCATTTTCCATAGGCCTATTGGTTAAAACTGGAATTTGACATATATTGTGTGGCGGTGGGGGTCTTAATGACCTACTTATACCACTGTCAACTTTCCATATCATGACAAGTGTCCCGTGTTGCAAAGCTCGTGTCCAAGCGGACTGTGGACCGACCGGAGTCACAGTGTCTCCTACGGCAGGCTAGCAACCAGAGTCAGTGTCTCCTACGGCAGGCTAGCGACTGGAGTCAGTGTCTCCTACGGCAGGCTAGCGACCGGAGTCAGTGTCTCCTACGGCAGGCTAGCGACAGGAGTCAGTGTCTCCTACGGCAGGCTAGCGACAGGAGTCAGTGTCTCCTACGGCAGGCTAGCGATCGGAGTCAGTGTCTCCTATGGCAGGCTAGCTAGTTGAGCTCAGTCTGCGTACGGTCACCTTCCAGAACGCTCTGCGCCTTTCTAACCAAGCATTGTACTAACTGTTATATACTGGGTTATGCCTAACTGTTATGACTAACTGTTATATACTGGGTTATGACTAACTGTTATATTGGGTTATATTAGTGAAAAATAAAACTATTGTCCAGCGACCAGTTGGGCCTAGAATGAAGCAGCAGTTTGGGAATGTTCCTGAATCTCCCGACCGCCAGTCAGTCCCTGGCTGACAGGTGTAGGCCTAATACCCGACCGCAGTGGGCCAGAAGCCCACTCACCTGGGCACCTCAGACACACAGCACTTGGCTAGCTGGGGTTATTATATATATTGTGTCAAGCTCCAGGCTGATGTAGTGTTCTTGGAACCCCTGCCCTAACGGCATGGGGGAGACCAGTGTACACGTGCTTTTAAATATATCAAGCAGACAAACATTTACATGCGTGTCAACTTTGTGGTCCACGAAAACACGATGCAGTCTCTGGACTGCTGAGCGGAGCCATGTGCCACCTGAGTACAGGTCCTCATGTCCACTGTGTTCAGGTTCATGTGTGCTGTGCTACTTGTACACATCAGTGTATGATATGTGGTCATACTCTAAATGACCCAGGCCAGCTAACTTCTCGAACTGTTAGGCCCTGTAGAGAGAAGAAAAATACATACAACAGAACTAAGTATCACTAACCAATACACAAACTTCATTGAACAACTGGAGTGATTCAAAACAACACTTCTGTTTTCCTACTTTCATTCCAAAAAATGACTTGAAAGAAACATTTGACGTCAACAATAAAAGTTAAATAACCTATAAAAGTTTAATGCATTTCCTGTTGTGCTTCTCAAGTTTCAACTATGACCCACAAGAACCACCACAAAAATGTGTTGAAATGCAGAAGCCGAGTGCAGTAAACAGTCTGCTTGGAATAAGTGTCGGTGTCCGTCTGAGGGAGGAGTGTATTTTAGGCCTCCTGTGGGCAGGCATGCAGAGCTAAAGACGCAGAACGGTGATACTCACTTGGAGCGCTGGTGAACATAATGGAGAACAAGTTGATTCCCATGGTGATCGCGTAGAACACCGGGAGGGCCTTGAGGCCATTGGGCACCGGATCCTTCTACAGAGACAATCAAAGGCAGCATCAGAACCTCCGTAGGGAGAGGGCAGCAGGTGTTATAGGAGGTAACCACAATAAACCAACAGAAACACACCTTGTGCAAGATTAACTTTCTGACAAACCAGAAAAGAACAGCAGACATGAGACCAGACAACAGTGGACTCAGGAACCAAGACCCAACTGGAAAGGAAGAACAGTGAAGTTCAGGAAAATATAGTTTATTGCTCTGCCAATTGTATTGAATTTGGACTTAAAGTTGTACAACAGGATTTGATTTGGATCTAGACCTGGTCATGAGATTGGGTGAGTTACCCGTGCCTAAATCACCACTGAACACTGGGCCTCATGTGGAACCCGGTGACAGTGACTCACCAATGCGAAGCAACTCAAGCCACTTGACTCCCTGTGATCCTCTGGCCACGAGGGAGAAGCCGATGGTAGCCCCGACAATACAGTGTGTTCCAGAAATAGGCAACTTGAGGAACGACGCGGCCAGCTGCCAAACAGCAGAACCTACATAGAAAGGACAAACGTTAATACAGTGATATGCCACTTCCAACATGCACATCTACAGTAGAATGTTAGACGTCATCTCCCTGACACCTAAGGGTCAATCGACACGTGGGACAAGGCTTCAGACACCTAAGGGTCAAGCCACACTTGGGACAAGGCTTCAGACAGATGTGGAACGGGTACTCACCAAACATAGCACTGACGGAGCCGGCCATCAGCATGTGCTCAGAGCCGTTGTACATGCCCACGTCTATGATGCCATTCCGGATCGTTTCACTGACTTTGGCCCCGAGCAGAACGGAGCCCACCGTCTCAAACACCGTAGCCAGAATGCAGGCCTGCCGCAGGGTGACCACTCCAGAGCCCACGGCCGTGCCGAAGGAGTTGGCCACGTCATTAGCCCCCACGGAGAAGGCCAAGATGAAGGCGATGATGAAGCCGAGGATCAGAAGCCACATGTACGCAGTCATAGGGCCTTGTGTAGCAAGGGCGACTGTACTGGCCAGTAGTAGTGTAGCAACAGTGGTTGAAGCCATTGTGAGTGATATGGGGTGACTCTGAGAACCCCTGATAAGCTAGAACCAGCTACTGCAATAAGAGGTATCAAGGTCAATAAATATGCAGACTTCAAGGCCTCCCAGACTGAAAACAAGGCCAGAAATAAATTAGAGGTCAATAAGAAGTGTGGGCGTATTGTTATCCTGTAATGCTCATTATTTTACCAAAACCTTGGTTCTGGGAAGTCAAAAATCCTGAACTAATGGCCATCATGGAATAGTAAATGCAGGTGAATGGAGGTACATCCTGAAAGAAAAGGAGAGATACATACTATATTACTATTACTACAGAGAAGAGTCCAGCATCCTGCTGAATAGAGCCCCCTAGCTTCCTTCCACGCAGTTCCCCGGAAGCCATTTTTAAGACATGTCGCAGAAGATAATCGATCATTGTATATTTAACCAGGTTAACGTGCATTACAGTGGCGGCACTTGGTCTCATTGGCCGCGTTATTATGAGCGGGTTACTACACGTCGTTAGATAATCCGATGGCGTCCTAGAAAGATCGGCCAATGAATAATACTACTACTAATACTACTACTAAGTCCTCCACATTTACACGTGCTGCAGAGTATCCGCCGTGAGCCCCTATGATCATATTACTGTATGACTACTATTAATACTGAAACATGTTCTCATACATGACCCACGCGTCTCGTTATGACGTATACATAAGAGTTAATAGACTGGATGACTGGACAGACAGCGCATATCCAGTCAGTCCATAACCAGTCGATTACCAGTCAGTGCATAACCAGTCGATAAACAGTCACCAGTCAGTCCATAACCAGTCACCAGTCAGTGCATAACCAGTCTATAAGCAGTCACCTGTCAGTCCATAACCAGTCAGTCCATAACCAGTCACCAGTCAGCCCATAACAAAGAAGCCATTGGACACCGCAGTCCCGGGCAG
Organism: Bathygadus melanobranchus; assembly: GCA_900302375.1. Classification (NCBI taxonomy): domain Eukaryota; kingdom Metazoa; phylum Chordata; class Actinopteri; order Gadiformes; family Macrouridae; genus Bathygadus; species Bathygadus melanobranchus. The sequence continues at coordinate 15,135 of OMKP01078850.1, forward strand.
AGCTGTTAGCACCAGATCTGTTAGCACCAGAGCAGCTAGCACCAGATCTGTTAGCACCAGAGCAGCTAGCACCAGATCTGTTAGCACCAGAGCAGCTAGCACCAGAGCAGTCAGCACCAGAGCAGTTAGCAGCAGGCTAACAAATTATGATATGAATCATAACATGACATAAAAACATGGACACTCACCACGTCGCGAGCTTGTATCCGTTCAGTTAAAGCTGCTAATGCTAAGTGAGCTAATTAACCCGCGAATTACAGCAGAGCAGCGCGGGACGAGGAGACACGACGGATGTTCGAATGAAACGCCGTTCGGTCTAGAACATGTGGACGGACCCGGGGCTCGATCACAACACACAGACTACCGGATTAAAGAAGAGTGTCCCGGAATCCACAAAGACCGAGCTTCAATTAACCGTTAACGTCACAGCCGCGTGCAACGACTCGCCGGTAGAGCGGAGGCGGAACGTCTCTCTTTTTATTGGAAGCAGATGACGCGCCCTGCTATACTCCCGCCCCCTAGTGATGACGCTCCCTGCTATACTCCCGCCCACTAGTGCTGTCATCATCACGAGCGTGTCATTGACAAAGAGAATAAAACTGATTTATTTTATCCAAAGTACTTTACATTTGCCTCACATTCATCCATTCACACACCGACGGTGGTGTCAACCATGCAAGGTAACAACCATCTGGTCAGGAGCAGTTAGGGTTAGGTGTCAAGGTAACAACCAGCTGGTCAGGAGCAGTTAGGGTAAGGTGTCAAGGTAACAACCAGCTGGTAGGAGCAGTTAGGGTTAGGTGTCAAGGTAACAACCAGCTGGTCAGGAGCAGTTAGGGTTAGGTGTCTTGCTCAGGGACACCTCGACACTTAGCTAGGCGGAGCCGGGGATCGACATATTGAATACAACCACCAGTGACATGCATACTACCCCTAAAGCTATAAGTTATTATTAAAGATGGACCTGAACAAGAGTTGTTCATGGAATCACGCTTAATT
>OMKP01078851.1:0-12793 GCA_900302375.1 Bathygadus melanobranchus
CAGAATTGAATCGAAAGTCTGAGGTGTAGAGGGTGAACAAGAATGGCGACAGTACCGTTCCCTGGGGCACACCCGTGTTGCTCACCAGTGTATCTGACATGCTGCTCTGTAGGCGAACAGACTGTGGCCTGCTGGTGAGGTAGTCCGTAATCCAGTGTGTCATGGCACGGTCTACCTGCATGGCTGCAAGCTTCTCTGCGAGCAGGAGTGGCTCGATGGTGTTGAATGCACTGGAGAAGTAAAAAAACATGATTCTCACAGTGCTCCCAGGCCTCTCCAGGTGAGAGTACGCCTTATGCAGCATGTAGGTGATGGCATCGTCGACTCCCAGGTGTGCCTGGTACGCGAATTGCAGAGGGTCCAGAGAGGCTGCCACTAGTGGCTTATCCACATCTTCAAGAATTACAACTATATCAGATGAAACCAAATGTGCTATTGAGCATGATGCTTTCATCCAAAGCGACGATCGATTAATTTTTTTTTTTTAGAGGAGCAGGTAGAGGGTAGGCATCTTGCTCTAGGAGGCCTACAGGTAGACTGTTGACATTGGGGGCAGGGAGTCAAACACCCTAGTCAGCTCATCCTTAATAACCTTTTTAATTTAGCATTTCTTAATATCCTTTTATGTCATCTGAGCCGGATAGGGAAGACATTGATCAGACAGAAATTCAGCAGCTCTAATCCTCTGTTGAGAGCAGGGTCTTTAAGGATTTGTAGGAGTTGCACAATCTACACCTTTTGCAAACAAAGCAAAGTCATGCTTTATGAGAATATCTGGGCTTTGGCGGAGTTCTTACAAACAGCTAAATGTACATACAAAGAGTACGTTCATGGGATATCTTTCGGCATGGTTCAAAGGCTCCATATATTGTCAAAAGCTATATTTAATGCACAAATGTTAATGAGGAGATTACACTTAAGTGCCTCGGTAACTTACTTACTTAAGACATACTGATACTTAACTGATAATGTATTTCAGCTGTTTTTCTACTTGTACTCGACTTTTGCTCAACCTTTTCTATGTTTATATTCTCCATTTTGTATACTTTTATGCTCATACACTGCACATTTTTCTGTTATGGCTTCACTGTTTCTGTGTAACTTTCTTTGTTCATTTGTTCATTACCTTTGAGTTTAAATGCTGTTGTTTTTATTACTACTGACTGCCATAAAATGTATTATTATTCCGATTATTCGTATTATTACCATGAGTGGAAACAAAACAAAATTAAAATGTTGCAATAAATATGCTTTTTGAAGTAGTTTGAAGTTGTTTAATGTATATTTCATGTATATAGTCTAGTGTATATTCCAACACATTTCAGAGCATTCCACGTTTCACTGCTGAGATGTTAGCTGCCCCATCAAACCCACCAGCGCACCGAGAGTCTCCAGCTATAGCTTCACCTGGTCCTGCAGAACCAGGAGAGCACTTCACTGAACCAGAGAGCAGCCGTCGAACACATGGACAACAATGGTAACTGAAGGTGTCCTCCTCCTCCTCATACTTCTGCTTTCTCTACTCCTCCTTCTTATTCTTCATGTACATCTTCCTCCTCTTAGTTATATTCTTTTTAAATCAATACTTCTACTGCTAATCATTACTATTAGCCCTCCTGCTATGACTACTCTTACTACAAATACAATCAAAACTGAAAAAGAATCATAACAGTGTGAAAATATTCATAATAAACCCATGATCATACTCACAACAATATGGAACCTGGTTGTCATAACACACTCTCTCCGCCATCTCGTGCATCTCGTCACACATGGGGAGTGCGTGTTAGGCTGCGCAACATAATCCTTCAATGTACTTCAGCTGCCACGCAGCCATACACTTGTATTTACCATTAACTGGGACAACCTTTGCCACCATGCACTGGGTAAACAGCGGCCCATAATCCGGGTAATTAACTACACCCCTTGGCTGACAGTACCGTGTGTTTTCAACTACGAAGGCCACGATGAATGCTCTCTTCAGTGGCCGGTCGATCTGTTTGACTTTGTGCAACTTGCTATTGTGCGGCTTGAAATTTATGTCTGCGTCGCGGCTCATTAGTGGCGGGAAAGGCTGGAGTGTCGTTATGACGATTGTCGTTCTCGGTGGCGGCCCGAGCTATATAAGCGTGGAGGTGAGGGTGTGGGGGGTGTCAGAGGCCCCGTGAACAGGTATGATTCGCGCTTCGCTCATTAAGTCATTTGAAATGTTCCTAAAAATAGGTTTGATTTTGTTTTCAGTTTGTCTCATTATTTGAAATGTAACGGAAACATTGAGCTGCGACATGGAAAATATTGACATTTACATTTAGAGCATTTTGGCAGACGCTTTTATCCAAAGCGACTTACAAAAAGTAAAACATTTGACGAAAATGTCTCACTATTTCTCAACTTCTGGGACATTTAAAACGTTTTCCTTTCTCATTGACGTTTAAAACCTCAGATTTGGTCATTTTAAGGCCATATCACCTCATCATAATTAATGTATACTATAAAATTGGGTATCAGGGGTATCATGAAGATAAAATATAATTCAAAGACAATAAACGACAATATTGAATTATTGCCCAGCCCTAATGTACACCAACTGATATGCTATACTTAATTGCAATTCAGATTAGAATCACTAATTGCGTTGCATGAATTTATTTTCACATCTTTGTATGTATGTAATCAATATAACAAATAATAGCAATAATGTGAATGTTCATAGTAGTAACACAGCTATCAATCGGTGATTTTCTAACAATATTCTCCATCTTCATTTATTTGTTGTTATATATTCCCCAGAATGTTTAGCGTCCTGCCCTTCTCTGCTAGAATGTTAGTGTTCATGGTGTTGCTCTTGACCCTGCAAAGAGTCCACGCTGCTTGCAATGTGGTAAGAAACACATACAACAAAGAGAGAGGAGAGCAGGATTAAAACTACTTCAGACCTTTATTCTGGCATGACAGGAGAACGTATAGCCTACATACTGCACATCATTTTATACAATGTATGTACTGTATTCATGGCTCTTGTATTGGCCAAGCTACATTAATATACACATAGTTTATATGGGGATTCACTCTGTTTATTATTGTTATGTCTATTCATATACAGTGTTTTAAATGTCCCTCTTACTACTCATACTGTACTGAATCTTCATAAAGTTGGTTTGATAATGTACACTGTGGTTCTGTGCTGTTTTTGTAACGTTGTGTCACTCTGTTTCATTGCCTTTTAGTTTTAATTCTTCTTCTACGTTTTAAACAACTAACGCTGTCATCGCTGTGTTTGCTGTGTTTTTTCTCATCTTATTGTTTTCGTCTCTGGCCTGCGGTGAACCTCCGCCACTCTCAGGCAGGTAGGTCGAATATGCTTCGCGTTCAACATTCAACATGTTTAAACTATATATCACACAATATTTACTCTGCACATGCATCAACCGTATCATACATGTGTGGCTCATGATTTGCACGCAAATGCGCGTGACTTTTGTGTGTGTTCATACTACAATGCTCATGCGTAACATCTGTATTCCTTATAGACATGAAATATTATAATAGAATATTATATTATTAATATTATAAATAGAATATAATAAGTCAAGATGGCATATTCATAAGTAAGATAGACATTCATTACTTGCTCATTTCTTTCTCCCCCCTCTTCCTATGACGCGCGTCAATCATAAAATAATGGACACGTCGTGTGCACACACATGCGTGCACGCATGGCATGGGCATGTGCATGTGGGCAGATCTTTGCACGAACGACACGAAGATCCAGGCCCAGATCACGGACAAGCACAATGCGATCAGGAGAGCGGTCCAGCCGCCTGCAGCCAACATGCTGAAAATGGTACGCTGCGGTTCCTCCTGCCCCCTCCGCTGTTATTATGTTTTAGTGGCTTAGGAACTAATATTATACTGTTATCATTTAGCATCGTTATTAACATTGTACTGGCCTATGAACTAATATTATACTGTTATGATTTAGCATTGTTATTCATATTGTAGTGGCCTAGGAACTAATATTATACTGTTATGATTTAGTTTTGTTCTTAATCGTTATTAACATTGTAGTGGCCTAGGAACTAATATTATACTATTATCATTTAGCATCCTAGCAATATAATTTAGCACTACTATTTATATATTGTAGCGCCTATGGAACTAATATTATACTATTATCATTTAGCATCATTATTAATATTGTTGTGGCCTATGAAAGAAGCTAAGGTGTACTTCTATGTCTGGTCTTAACTGTAGTACTGATCAGCAACACATCAACATAGGCCTATATTTAACACATTTTACGCCTTCATTAAAAGCTAAATCCTTTGCAAGCAGCCCTGGAACGCTCACGTGCCCTCTAGGTACGCATACCCTGGTTGGGAATCACTGCGCTACGCTATGCTACATTATGCCAAGCTACAATAGGCCACGCCCTCTCCACAGTCCTCACAGGAACACCTTGAACACCCTCACATATAACGATGTATTTAGATCTCCTGTTTGAGTGTCAGGTGGGTGAGGTTTGCTCAAGTAATTACCTTCTATTTAAACACGCACAAATTAGTCGGATGAATGGTTGAAGGGTTGCTTTTAAATACTTGAGTCAATACAAACAACACACACAAGGAGGTTCAATCAAGCACACACATTTCAACACACTGTTTACTTAAGGTGCTGCGAAAAATAGTTTGACAGTTTGACAAAAATCACTGTAAAGGCGCAAAATCAATGAAATAATAGTCACCACCCAGTCAAACCATACTGTGTTTGATCCCAATGTCTGCACCCGTCCTGTAGCCATCTGAGAGATATTCCCTACCTGCACCTTAATGACCTCTATTTGAATCACTGTTAAGTCACTATGGATTAAAGCTAAATGACTAAAACCTTTGATGTTGTAGTGTCATGTGAAAATGCGAATCAACGTGTGGGAGAGATATTCATATACGGTTAAATTTTTGGTATTTTTATATATTATTGTTATAAAATATACAGTATATATAAAACATATATGAAAGTGTTTTCTTGGTAGAACTGGAGTGATGCCGTGGCAGCCATTTCGCAGGCCTGGCTGGACAACTGCCTTATAAGGCACGGACCACCCAGCAGCAGAATAATTAACGGTACATCCAACCCCCTTTCTTCCAGCCTTCCATCTTTATATATATATATATACAATATATATACCTTAGAGGTATACTGTATCTCCCCCCTCTCCCCTCTTCCAACTTCCCTCCAGCTTTCCAGGTATATTTCAGGATTATCACAATAAAATATTACACATTTCATCATCATTTTAACTTAATACATTTAATAATACATTTGACAAGTGATTATTAATAATGTGGATGTGATGACCAACCTCCTGCTTAACTTCACTCACCTAGAAGAGGCTAATAGATTCTATTCATACGTTGTCTTTGATACCAGCAAATAGCACCAATTTACAATATTAATAATATTTAGACAAATGTGTTACTTTTCGACAAATGTGTTACTTTTTTGTAAGCCGCTTTGGATAAAAGCATCTGCCAAATGCTCTAAATGTAAATGTATAATGCCATTATTCCATTCCATTCGTTTTGACATTGATATACACATGACATTGATATACAAGCAAGACGTGTAAAAGTCACACAATCTGGAACTATATCACAGCTGCCCTTTATCTGTGTTTTATAATAAATCATGTCTCCATCTTAACGCCCTTGGCCTTATCTTACCATCTTAATGGTCTATTAATGCGAGAGTAAACACACGCGCTATACGCTAACATTAGCTCTTATCAGGAAGAAGTTTATCATCCAGCGGCCTCACGTTGAACCCACTGTTTTATTCATCTGAGTAGATTTATTTAGTTCATACAAAAACAACACACACACACACATACATGCATGCACACCATGTACACACACATACCTACACATGACCACATACACACACGCACACACTTGAGGAGTCTCTCTGGGCTCTGCAGGCTATGAGATGGGGGAGAATCTCTTCTTCTCATCCTCCCAGTTCGACTGGGACTCAGTGATCGCTAGGTGGCACAACGAGGTCCAAAGCTACCAGTACCCCAACGGATCTGTCAACGGGCAAGTTGTGGGCCACTACACACAGGTATCATTCGTTAGCCGTAGCTTACGCACACATTTTATCTTTTAACCGTAACTACGTGTCCAGAAACGCATTCTACTGCGTTTGGTTCATATATACCCGTAGAGAAAACAACATAGAGCAGATTTAAGGTTTTACGAATATCTTGGTTTATATGACACGTCATCTTCACATATATAAAGAGAAAAGCTTTTGGCGGGCCATGCGCAGAATCACCTACCTCGTACCTCGTAGACTCTACCTTAACCCCACTGTGCAAACACATTCTGATTTAGCAACAGCGATGATGAATCCAACTAGCTGACTAGCCAACATCAAACACGGCCAGCATTATGTAAGCACTGTGTGTTGTGGCCAAAGAGAAGTGTTACTGATTACTCTGGGAACACTGAGCTGTGTGTGTGTGTGTGTTGGCCCCAGTTGGTGTGGAACAGCTCTTACCAGGTGGGCTGTGGAGTCACCAAGTGCAAAGACGTCTACTTCTACGGCTGCCAATACTACCGGGCGTATGTTGGACACACGTTTGAGACTCTGTTTACTCTTTGAATTATTTAGCAGACGCTTCCAAGTAACTTCCAGTGAATTCAGACACGTGTCCCTGGTGCACTTGAGGGGGGGGTAGGGCGTCATGCTCAAGCAACATTGCCTATAGTTTTGGCAGTGGACATTATAGACGGTATAGTCAGCTTGGAGACAATTTAATTTAATATTGACTTATAGTACTATATACTGTCTATATAGTACTAGTACTATATACTGTCTATATAACAGCCACTACGCTGTCCTGTTATCATTATTATTATATATCCATAATATATATATATCTATCTATATCTATATATCATTTACTATTATTTTATTATTAGTTTTTAATCAGTTTACTTCCTATAACTGTCCTGTATTTTCTGCTGTGACAACCTAATTTCTTCTCTCTCTCTCTCTCTCTTACAGGGGTAATTACGTAGGATGGCCTCCATATAAAGAAGGAGCACCCTGCTCTTCCTGTCCAAATTACTGTGAGGACAAACTCTGCAGTGAGTATCACAGTACAAGTATTAAGTATTATAGTACTATACTCTGGGTGGGTGGGTGATTTCTTCTCACCCCTATACCCTATATATCTATTTTTACTATTTACTAATGTAGAAGATAAATGTGTCCAAGTTGACTCAGTGATTGTTCCATAAGGAGCAAGTAGGGGGTTAGGGCATCTTGCCCAAGGATGTCTAACAGGTAGACTGCAGACATTTGGGGTTCGAATCCCATACCTTTCGGCTGGGAGTCGAACACCTTAAACAATAAACTATCCTGTCCATCGGCCCCTGCTCTCCACTTCAACTATCGTGTGTCTGATTCGAGGTGGTCGCTTCTCCTCCAAATCCTTTCCTCTCTCTGTTTCCAGCCAACCCGTGTCCATATATCAACAGATATCTCAACTGTCCGGCTCTGAAGCGACAGGCAGGGTGTGGCAACAAGTGGGTCAGTGCCTGGTGTCCTGCCGAATGCAAGTGCACCCACGAGATCATCCCTGTGTACAGGAAATAAATCCCCTGTCGCATCTAATCGCTATGCTAACGCCCTGTATGCTAAGGGTGTGTGTGCTACGAGTGGATCAATCAATGTATAGCTCCTTGGTGATGATGAAGTGAGTGGTACGCTATCGTAAGCTTTGTTCTCTGTTGATGGATGACAGAATCAATAGTCTTTATGAGTGTTAATCTATAACTTTATTGCAGATTCTATCTGTGTAACAGACACAGATGAGTCCAATTTGATTGAGTTTAGTAAATATTAAAAAAAATTGAAGACGTGATCACTGGGCCAATTGTTTAGTGCATTTTAAATTCTCCATGGGTGAGGATTGACATTTTAGTTTGAAATGTTTTCTTTGAGTCTTCCAGAATTTAAATAAGTACAAACATGAGGAATAGGCCCAGGCCTATGCTTTGCAAGACTCTACGTAGGAGTATAAAACACAATTCATAAAGCCATTCATAAACGCTATTGGAAACAAACTAACAAGCTGAGAAGAACACTGAGAATAACTATATGAATTATATAACATATCTACCTGAAAAAGACAAATTAAGGGTTATTAGGGCATTTAAAGTGTTGATTCCCTCACAGACAAATCGAATGTGCTTGTTCATGACATTCAAACACATGCTCACTATCCCTCCACAAATTCACTAATTTCTTCTTTGATCTCACATGAATAAATGAGCAGATGTGGTTTGCCGTTCATTCTGTGTTGGTTGTTCAAATGTGACTGAAGGGACATCATCGTGATTAACGTTGTCTATTACAATGGAGGAGACTTCTGACAGTAATCCATTACTGTCAGTAGGTGGCTCCATTGTACAACACTCAGGTGATTGATTAAAGAGGCCAAGTCAATGTTTAAACAATCGCGCACTACTACAGCTAATAGACTTTCAAAGCTAAACAAATAAAGGCATGAAATGGCTTGTAACTCTTATGTATGGCTATGTTTTTTTTTTATTGTTGCACGCGCACGCACGCACACACACACACACACACAGTACGGCTTCCATATTTTTTACCCGAGCTATACGCTGAGAGGTGATTTGACTCATGAATATTAATGATATTTGTGAGCTAATTAGCGAAACCAGATGGCGGCCTAAAAATGTATTTCTTTGACTTTTATCTGGGACCTGGACAGCAGGCATACTCTCACTACATAGAATAGGGGCAACATTGAAGGGCATGTTTCAACATCATTTTTCAACATCAGTTCTGTAAATAGTCGATTCTATTATTAAACATGTTCCATATGTTGGATAGGTTAATGTAGGTTGCATATAGGATGACACAGTTAAATAATTGTCTGAGCTGGATGGTTTGGCAGCAGTGGCATATGTCCCTGAGCAAGACACCTAACCCTAACTGCTCCCAACAAGCTGGTTGTTACCTTGAATGGTTGACACCGCCGTCAGTGTATGAATGGGTGAATGTGAGGCAATGTAAAGGTTTAGATACTTTAGATACAAGTGATATATAAATGCAATCCATAAACGCAGTCCACTTAAAACACAAGTTCAAATCCTGTCAACTGCCACATATAGTAAGGGGAGCACTTGAGTTGGCCATTGACACATGGGGGTTGGGGGGTATATCCCTATTATCTATTATTATGCAATAGGCTGTATTCTTTGCATGGTGGTCAAATTCTCAGTACGCTCACGGGAAGGTGAATGAAAGTAATTAACTTTCTGCTTTGCTGCTATGCAGGCTGATATCTTCTGAACATACTTAGGTGCCCGCTGGAGAAAGGGTTTATAGTTTCATCATATACAGCAAGGTGTCAGCAACACAACAGTGAATGAATAGTGGGGAGCCTTGGGGCACATCTCTGTTATCCTAGCTGTTACTCTACCCTCCTTGGCAACAGGTCAGTCTTACCTTCACCAGAAGTATTTTCATTGCCATTGGCTATAAATCAAAACCACCCCTCTCTAAGCTACTTGGAATGTCTTTATGCAAACACACAATAAGAGAGAAAGACACTTTGAAAACCACAACTGTATAAAAGGCATGGTGCCTTGGTTAAAACAGTAGGCTAATATCCAGCCAACGAATGTTGATGTGGAGATGTTTTTCACATACTTCAAGCTCTCACAACTTTCCAGAACATTACTGCCTGTAAAACTAGTGAAAACCCGTTTTAATGAACAGTCTGACGTGCCTCCACAAGAAACCGTGTTCCGGAGAAGTTAGTCAAAGAACATAGTTAACTAGGCTATAACTTGACTCAAGCCATTATTGCCTGCATCATCATCGGTCTGAATTTTAAGCTAACTATAAGCAGTGATACTTTATTCCTTGAATGTGCACATACCAAATCTGCGTCCCTTTTTACTAGAATTTGCTCTGGATTTCGCTTTCTGGCTGTTTTGGCAGTGCAAGCCTCTACAGCCAAATGGGATTTTCTTGTCTTGTCAGTTCAATGTTTATTTTTCTAAAGTGATTGATCCACACACTTTGTTGCTCGTCGCTCATTGGTTGTTCCAGCTCTTTGCACACCAATGGTCTAGAAGAGGGCACCGGCCAAAATTGTCATCTATCACTCAGGGATATCATTATGCAACATTGTTCAAATGAAAGTTTAACCACATTCCAACAAAATTGCTAATTATAGCAAACATACATACCCCACCTTTAAAAGACAACCGGCAGGATAAAAGTTGGTTAGCAACTGATGCTGAGAGAAACCAAACTACCCCGCGGGCTAGCACCTATCACTAGCCCAGTAGTACACACTATCTAGCTACACGGCTAGCACCCGTTGGCCCAGTGTAGCACAAACTACCGAGCTACAAGCTTAGCACCTACTAGCCTCGTAGTACAAACTACCTAGCTCCAAGGCTAGCACCCACTAGCCTGGCAGTACAAAGCAGAAAGCCCCCACGTCAAGCCGCAGTAGTCCCAGCACCCGACCAGCAGGAGCACCGTATGGACCGTCTCCCGTGGAGCCACAAAGCACCCCGAGGGGGTAAGTTTTACCGCTGTTTATTCACTTTACCGACGATATGTGACTCTTAAATAGCGTTGTTGGTGAACTGCTGCCGAGACGTGAAGTGAACGCACCGAGGGAAACGCGGAACCGCGGCTAGGGGACGCGGAGTACAGGAGTGTGATTATAAACTTGTTGAAAGGCATAATGTGGTGTTTACCAGCAGGCACGTTGCGCTTTCCCTGTGCATTCTTTGTAAACGTGTGCAGGGGGGTGGGGGGGGAATATTACACTCCTCGTAACATCCGCTTCCAATGTCAGCGAAATCAATACATAGTGAGCCTTGTGCTCGTCCACCTCACGCCGCTTCTTGTTGAACTGTGGCACGCCAAATAGCCGCTACTACTAATGCAATTTAGACCCAGATAGGATAATCACTGTGGTTTTTGTTTACAGCGCACAATGAACGGAGACGGCGACACGGCTGATTGGAGCCTTTTATGCGTCTGCTACAAAAGATGATATGGACGGATTTTCTGCACATGTAATCACGCCACGGCAATAGGCCAGGCAGGGAATTGGAAGGAAAGCCAAATACACCCCAAGTCTTTACTACAGCGGAGATTGACAGCGAGTCCGTGTGCGAGTGTACCTATGGCGGAGTTTGGGGAGAACGACAGAGAGCTGCCTCCGTCGAGTGCAGGGGATACACCCGTGCCTAGCGACGAGGGGGCTGGCAAGACGCATTGCGAAGCGTCGGTCTTGAACGGGGACTGTGGGATATCAGCAAACATGATTGGGTCCGGATCCGTCGCCGTACCTGGCAGTCAAGCTGGTCTTGAAGCCGCCAACACATCGGTCGGAATGGATGCCAAATCGGGGATACCACGCCGGAGCAGCATTATCAAGGTAAGCGGTACATGCGGTAGACTGTATTGTGTCGGTTCTAGCGTGCATGTCTGCAAGCACCCAACACTACGCATGCAGAATAGCCGATCTTGTTCATTAACCCCTATAGGGTGTTTCCCCATTTCCAGGAACCTCGCCCATAGAAATATTGTTAGTGACAGTAAAATGGGTGGTTTGCACAATCTAGGGCAGTAATGAGATCATCAGCAGCACCATGTCCTGTTTTCCATCGATGTCAAACATTTGCAGAGATACACTCGAGTCATCGTCTAGTTTTACCACTGACAATTTCCTCAACAATTCACGACACCATTTACCTTACTTTCACTAGATAGCCGAATAAAACCTGAATCTAAATCATGTGGATTGAACCGGTCTCGCTCCTTCACATCAAAACAAACACACACGCCGATCAACACGCACTGCAACTACATACTGACGTTTCTGAACACAAGTACATTGTGTTATGAAAACAAAAGTCTGGGCGGAAAAAAACTTCAAATGCTGACGCTAGCTAGAGGTGGTCATAGTTCACCATTGTCATTCTTCTACTGTATCTGTAAATGCTCATGTCATGCTCAGTACAATGCAGTCTAATGATTGTCACAGTATAGAAAGGCCTTATCATTTACGTGGTGAATGAAGCCTTGTATTTGAGCAAGACACACACAGACACCCAGACACACACACACACACACGCTTATTATTTTTCAAAGGAGTAATATGGCATAAACATGCAATACATTCCCACTGTTATGTATCATATATAGGCCAGTGTTATTATAGGCCAGTATTATACGACTCCATAGCAGAGTTGTGGTGCGTGGATGTTGGTGTGCTTGCTAGTTACTCAGGTGAGCTTTTGAAGGGAAAAGGATGCGGCTCTTCTCTGGTTACATCACCCGAGGCAGTAAGCCAGTGGCACTTAGCCATCGCCTTTATTACTGGGTAATGTGCCCCAATGCCGCTGGACTGAATGCATAGCATGCTATGTGTGGGCATAACAGAGCATGGCAAAACAAACCAAAAGGTACACTCAGTGCTTTGCCAAGCACATGTTAGCGCAGTGGTTCCCAAACCTTTTTTATTCAGGCAGCTCCCTTTGGTAAAAATAAGTAATGCCGCCCCCGCTACAGACACCCGTTCCCACAGATCTTGGTAAAAGTATTTGTATTTCAGGGTTCTCCCCAGGATTTATTTGTGTGTGTGTGTGTGTGTGTGTGTGTGTGTGTGTGTGTGTGTGTGTGTGTGTGTGTGTGTGTGTGTGTGTGTGTGTGTGTGTGTGTGTGT
>OMKP01078851.1:12813-31230 GCA_900302375.1 Bathygadus melanobranchus
CTTTGTTTTCATGCTCATTTGACGAACTCCCATACATACAAAGCTGTGTCTCAAGTGGGTCCTATTGGAAGATTGCTTCCAATGAGAGCACTCACACCGGCGCCGCCATGCAGCCCCCGTGCTATAACATCCAGCACTGCTCCAAAACGTAGGTCACTTTTAGTTCACGTATGGCGACTATAACCTTTGACACTTCGGTGCACGCCGCGGGCAGTAGTTCATGCGTTTGTTTACAGCTCTCGCTGTAACCAACGCATTTCTAATAGTTGGTTCCGCCTGTGTTTTTTTTTTTTTATTCGTATTTTTTGTATTTTATGCAATCTGCAAGCTTTCCCCCTCACTACAATACATAAAGTTCTCCCTTCCATCCCCCCAGTGCTTTGGGAAACGCTGTGTTAGCTTAACAATGCATGCTGTGCTCACCAAGTCATTGGTACCTACTGGCTGCAGTAAACTGCGTGCTTGGCAAACTTGTTCACAAAATGCAAGCTCTTAAAGGATAACTTTTCAACCTGTTTTCAACCTTATCTCTATCCCCGTTCGGGATATAGTGTGAGAAATGCCTGCATTTGTTGCCGATGCTCTCTGTGTCTCTGGGGCGCACCTCAGAACAGATCCAAAACGATTCGGTTTGTGTCATCTGGTGGAAAAAAGTAGCGGGGATATCTGGGTACAGGCAACATGGAGGAACGGTAAACATTTTTCATAAACTACCCACATTGAAATGATACAAAGCTGGCAAAGTTCCCCTTTAATCTCTAATAAGGCATTACCGAAGGAAGGCATAGCAACATTGGAAGCATGACAATGTTCTTCTCCCAAGTACTAAATCAAGATCTAGATTTAGGCTGATACCTGTCGCGTGTCTCAGTCTTTTGGTGCATTGGAGCCAAAGCATTATTGGCAACAGTGGAGGTGTTGAAGCTTAATGAAAGGGTGGGGGTGGGAGGCCGAGGGCACTGTTGACTTGTACGGGCGCCAGGTTAATTTCCCTGTAACTCAACAACCTATGTCTTGACTCCCAGTGCACTAGATGGCCATTAGTTTCAATTAGCCATCGACTTGGATGGTGTACGCCGGCTCCCTCTAAAGAATACAAAAACCCCCCAGAGACTAGGGGGTTAGCATGGGTATTAAACAAACCAAAACATATAGCAACACCAAGAAGCTTTGCCTTTCCCCTTTTTCTTTCTTTCTCTAATATATATTTTTACGGCTTTTGTTCCTTTATGGACAGGACAGTGAGAGAGGGACAATAAATTGGGTTGTAGAAGAGGGGAATGACATGTAGCAGAGGACCACAGGTCGGAATCAAGCCAGGGTCGCTACAAGGCATATTGCCCATGGTTAGCACACTAGTGGGTTGAGCCACCAAGCCGCCTGCCTTTCCCCTTTTTGAACTGACATGTTGTGCAGCGTGATGCATGGCGGCGCCTGAAGGGAGGGTACAGAGTATGGGGGGGGGCCCTCTATGTAAATACCATTCTGACTGTCCTCTTCGCCACCGCCCCTGGATTTATGGTCCTCTTCAGCTGGCTGGTTTTGGAAATTGTTCACAAGGTGGTCCAGTTCCATAGGACACCCACAGCAGGTTGTGTGCGCTGTTGGTTTGCTGCCCGTGACGGTCGAGCACCATAATGACCCAAGACAGTACGATGCCACGCAGGTCTGCGTTGAGCTCTTCTTGCGCCATATAAAAACAACTGTTCAAGGTTGGGTTAGTGGCAGCGCGGGGTGCTGATGGCCAGTCACCGGGGCTTGGGGCAATTGAGGTTGTATTTTTAATTAATATAATTCAAGGCACATTTCCTTTTTAAATGTCTCGACATGGCCCGTAATTGAGATGGAACGCTCTGTCATGTGCAAACCGAGTAAAGGCTTCCGTTTATGATCTGGAATGGATGTGAAGCAAGCACAGCTGCTATGCGTCTCCCCACTGCTGCTGTTGATGCAGAACAGCTGCAAAGTGCCAACGGATTCGTTTTTATGTGCTGTTTTGGATAGCACATGGTCAAATTCATATAGGCTTAGGCTGTACTGTCAATTCATAATAAGTTACTGTTCGTCAGGTGTGTCGAACTGATAACCCGCTCATCCGCCGTTCTGTCCAAAGACAACTTGAACTCACATACAACATGTGAGTTGTAATTCTGTGGTTTCAGTGTGAACGCATCACCCGGGGGGGGGTTTTAACCGGAGGCTGTAAAACAATATGCCGTTAAATGTGCAGCAAGCTTTGCATTTGTTTTCAGGCCAATATTCTCTCGGAGCGGAGCTTTATTTTTGGCAGCCGGTAATGGTGGAAATTTTGGAAGCAAAGACAGAAGTATCAGAATCTCGCCGTACCGCTAACAAGGCTGTCCCGCGTGCCAGTGATGCCGAACACCGCAGTTAGGGCGTGTGATTTTAGTGTTTTGTTTTTTTTAGAATGTCTGTAGTCATGGCAGGATGTGGTTTGTGCAATGCGCACCACCTATTCACATATTAGCAGCCGTTTGGTCTCGCTCCTTAGAGGAACTTGACTCAACTGCCGAGATGTTTCTATTTGTGGAACAAAGAGTGTAAACTAGCCGTGTGTAAAGAACAATGCCGTGGCGTCCTTTTGTCCAAACAACTTGGCGCACTTGCGCTGAACAATGTTCCCTCTTTTACAAGTTGTGTATACTACTCGTTAAGTAATTAAACTATAACTCCAGTAAATGCACGTTCGAATTCAAACATTGTAGAATTATTATCCACCCCCCCCCACCTTGCTCACACTTGTATGTGTGGCATGTGTTGTTTATCGTAATGAGCAATCATCCATCAATACATCTGTCTGTTAGTATTATCATTATTATTAGCTGTAAATGAAAGCCGCTGCATGAAGGTGACTCAAGCTACGATCATAAACTTGTCATGTGGACTTCAACCACACACACTGTGTGTATGTGTGTGAAGACCGATAATTAATTCTGTCAATCGTTACCCTTTTGTTGTCGTGGCTGTCCTCTTTTTGTCTGGAACACACAAAACAAAATCCATTATGCTCTTGTTTAGGACAGGCAGTCTCTCTTTCTAATTTTCCATTATTTCAGCAAGGCGGGCGCATGTCCCTTTGTCCTCATCCACCTTCATGGTTGAGTTCCCTGGTCTGGGTCCAGGGAACCATCCACCAACCCTAGTGGTTACAGTTGGATATTGACCGATTGAGTGGTTGATTGAAAAAGATCTGCAGCACTCTCTGGTGCTTTCCATGAACCTCATCACATCCAGGGTCATTCCAGGTCGCTGCAGTCATCATTGGCACGACCTGGGGAGGTGGTCAAGCTCTGCTGGCCTGATCCCACCCTCTGTTGTACAGTACAACAGTACGGTGTCCTACAGACGTTCTACAGATGGGTTGTTGATGCGTCGTCGCCATCTAAAAGACATTTGGATATAATGACCAGAGACAGCAATTGATCGGGATTGCTCTTCGGTCCTGTCCCTGACCAAGACAGGACTGAGCGCTTGGACTTGGTCCCCGGGCGCCGTACTGATGGCTGCCCACTGCTCCTGGCTTTCCCTGGGGGAGGACGGCCGGGATGGGAAAACGCAGAGAAGGCATCCCACCGGCGACGCCGATAATTGCGTGTGTGTGTGTGTGTGTGTGTGTCGCCGCTCACAGTGTGTTTGAAGTGTCTATACCGTGTGGCAAATAAAAAGGACCAATGTCCTCCAACTTTGGTTTTTCAGCTTATACTAGACAATCATAACACAGTCTGTAATGTACTATTTATGTCACATAGAAGGAACAATAACAGTAAAGCCCCAAATCCTCTTCCTCAAAGTGAAGGATAAAGTTACAAAACAATTGAAGAGGAAAAAAACACACATGGGATGTAGATTTGTCATTACTAGTGTTCAAAACGTGTGTTCCAAACAGGCTGAATGCTTGGCCTCAAGAGTCATCCAAATAACTTACACTACAGTGTGTACTTCAGGTGAGAAACACAACTAATAAATGTCCCCTCAAGAGCTCACACTCGACACTGCACTTCCTTGGGTCCTCAGCAGTAACCCGCCAGCTTTGACTTTTGCAACATAATCGTTAATACGCATAGACTCCAGGTTCCGGTTTTCCTTATATCTGGCGTGATTAAACCTCAATGTAGCGTATGCATGTAAACTGTTGCCATTTCAACACAGCTGACATTAGTGAAAATGTGTATGTAAAGAGATAAGATTGAACTGTATTAATCCAGAAGGAAATTCTTGAAGTAGTTACCATCTCAAGAACCTTTCTACAAAAGGAAACATTTATAATGCCTTGTTCATTTCCATTTATAAGTCATACATTTTTGAAAGTGACTCCAGTCAATAATTTCTTCAACTTCATGTGTAGGGGTTACAGCCAACCGTTGGCCACATATCTACAGAGCAAATCAATCAAGCCAAAGCTTTATTTGTACAGCACATTGCAACATTACAATGGACCACAGTGCGCTTCACTTGACAGGGGGAAGAGCAAGCTACGATACAATGAAATGAAACTGCTGACTGATAATAAAAGTACACGTGTGTTCCAACATGCAGTTGGACAATAAAAACGTTCATGAAACCATTACGAATGAAGCCCATTAAAGCCGATAAGAGAACTGAGGTGGAGATAAGGGAGCTTGTTAAAGGTGCGTTTTAGAGCAGAAGCACCAGTGCGTTTTAAAGGTCACCGCGAGTCGCCGGAATAGTTTCAACCTGCGGTTAATCTTCCGATCTGTGCAAGATCATGTGCTAAGTGAACATTAGCCAAAGTCAAGAAATGTTGCGCAAGCCTTATATTTGCTATGATGACGAGTTGTAGAGTCTTGAGTGTGTGAGAGAAGAGGAGCAGTTGTTGATTTTTTTAATGTATGTTTTTAACGAAGGGTAATGTTGGTGTAGTCTAGACGTCTATGAATCCTTCTCTATTGTGGTCCTAGCTCCTTATGTGAAGCAGGATCTGCCCTTGCCTGCCTGCTCAGGGAATGATGTATTAGCTTTTTTTAATTGCTATCGCCACGTAGCATATTGAACGGCCATCACGGTAAATGGTGACTCGGTGACAAATGCTAAATGTTCCCAGCGCCGTTGTGTTGAATATGTCAAGAGGGTGAATTGATGTTGAAGGGAGGAAGAATAAGCATAATCGCCCATTCAAAGTTTGGCTGTGTCAGTGCATGTCTATCGTGGGGAGGCGTTGTGTAATTTCATTGATTTTTATTTTTTTTGCTTAAAGGTCAGCTTTTAATGACATAGAAAGTCAATCCTTCCGCCGCGGAGGCGATTCGCTAAATAAAACATAGGAAAGCGCTCGATGTTAATTGAAAGTAGCTGGCACCCAATTAAATAATTTATTCATCAGGAATGGGGGCTTGGCCCGCTCTATGTATTTATCAATGAATAGGTTTGGATACTCCTACACTGCCCACAGATAAGCAGTAGTTACAGATGGTTCATATGTAGAACTTCATCAAATAGAGACGATTAATGGTGATGTTGTTGAAGTAAATGGATATTGAGTTAGATTTCCAGTTCTTCTTTATCTCTGTGTAACAATATGACCTATTATGTAGAAAATACATGCTACATTATTTATAGAATAGCTGAAAATCTTTCTGAAATTGTGTTTATAATGGAAAATTGAATTATAGAAATGTGTATCTCAATCAAGGTTAGAAAAATTACCAAATGGAGAATTTCTTATAGTTGATAAATGCTAATTCATATCTCTGTGTACCACTCATAAAACCATAGACTGTTGTAGTTCTGGAGACGCAGAGCTCTCATACCAAACCAGCGACACAGAACTAGCATTCATGACTAGACCACGTCACGTCGTGTACCTCCTGGATCAATGTCATTAACAGTCACTAAAACATCGATTCTGTGCATAACAAATTAATTATCTTGATTGATTTGTTATTCCTCTTCGGTGGACGGGCTGAGGTTCACTAGCTCAAGTTACTCCCGTGTCATCCTAGCCTAGCCCGCGGCGCTGTGTTACGACACAGGGCATTGTTTTGACAGGTCAACACAACTTCAGTGAGCAAGGCTAGCTGGCTCTTAACTGTTCTTGTGGAGCTGTGATGCGAGGCAATGCTCATGGTTATTGAGTGATTTACTGGCAGGGTGTCAGCAATGGCTTTTGACTTGGATTTGGATGCTTTTGTATTCATGTCATGGTGTCATTTGATATTTACTTGCTGGAAAGATGTGCCAGAAAATAAAACACAAGCATTGATTTTGCCCCAATGCCACATTATCGTATAACGTGATGCCACCTGGTTTTAGCGGTTCACCATTCGGAGGCTTTGCGGAGTGAAGAAGTGCTGTTCCGTAATGTGAGTGAAGGAATTGGGCAGGCGAGAAATTCCATGTTTGTTCTACTGAGCTCAAACTTTCTAACATGTCGCCACAGCATTCTACAGGAACAGGAAAGGACAAGCCAAGCTTCATATCTCAAAACTACAGCAATACTATAGCAGCATTTCTGGGGCAGAGGGCACATCTGATTCATGCAAGCAGACTAAGCTTTCAGAAGGGTGTTTTAATTGTAGTGTATTTCTACAGTGGCCAGCCATGGCTGGAGTTGGTGTAATTGTTAATAGCCAATTGCAGCCTTCCAGATCCCCACTTCCAGTGACGTGATTGTTCGAAACAAATATGAAGCTAACAAAAAAGAAACGCCCTGTGCACCAAGATTTGAGCTCGCCTGATATGTGAAATTATGGCAATCCAAATCCAGTCTCAAATCACAATATCGATCTGATAGTGATTTTATAATCGCCTAATTGAATTCTTATTACTGTACAGCCTCTTCTCTTGTACTTTGGGGGTGGGGGTTATACTCCGTACTACAAGAGGAGAGGGACAGTACTTCTTGGGTCCCACTCTGTACTACAAGGGGAGAGGTGTATGGTTTAGCGAGGTTTGAATATCCCCCTGGATTTTTGATATCTGCGGTTCAAGCAGCACTTACTGATTAACACGGACTGTTTGTCAGCAATGGGGGAACAAAAGTGGTGACCTGACTTACCGGTCCTCAGTAGTCTGGTGTCTGGTGGTTCTTATCGTTTTTTGTTTGCTTGCTTGCTCCATGAAGCGGTGTGCTTGCAGGCTCTTTGCTTTCTCATTAACTTCTCTTGTCTTTAATTAAAAGCCTGGACGCACCAAGGTGGAACCTCCAATGGTTTTTCAGTATCTAAAGCGGCTTTGTGAGCAGATGCACCTTTAATATCTTGTGTAATTCAGTCCCAGCGTAGCCAGGTGCCTGTGTGTGAGGTATTGGATGGCTTAACGGTATGATTATAAAGCTTAGAGAGATGATTGCCTTTACGTCTCTCTCTATGTATGCAGGTAGTTGTCCTTATGGAGTTTAAGTTTGTTCAAAAATATTTGCTCAAAAATAATGAAAAGAATACTCAATGTTTTAGGTACATTTAAAAGCTTTTATGTCACTTTTTGTGACTTTAAAAGCCAAAAGTTGTGGCTCGACTAGGGGTCAGCCGTGGAGTCCCACGTGTGTTGCGAGAATTATCGGAAACTAGTATAGCAATTACATCAATAATAAGATGACGAGTCAAACAGGCTAAGGAATTAGCCTATAACCCTAATTCAGGGTGATGAATATGGGTTAATCGTTTTAATTTAATTATATACATAATGAATATGTGGTAACCTTTGTTTATTGAAATGCCCTTCAAGATGGAAGGCAAAGATTCCTCCCAGGAAGAAGTACCGCAGGGTATGGCCAGCATCTTTATCTTGTCCCCAATTGGACGACGCATGCACCAATCACAGACATTGTTGTCGGTGAAGGGGAATAGCAGCAGTTTAATTGACCGACCACTGATGCTATTTGTTGGAGAATAGCAGCTGGGTCTGCACCATGTGTCTAGGCCCACAGGGGGGTGGACCGAGATGGGCAGCTGTAGAGCCACAGAAAAGAAGGACAACAAATGTTAGGTTTGCACCTTTTTTGAGGTCAACATGGTCTTTTATTTTTTTAAAGAAACTATAAATATGTGAATCTAGAATAAATGATTGAGCAAGTGTTGCGGTCACCCTTACCTGAGAAAAGAATATAATACAAAACAGAAGACAATCAAGATAATGCAATTTATTGGACCATTAACAACATCCCGAATAAGAAATAACTTGAATAAAATGGCTATAGAAATTTTTTGAAGGTTTATTATTGATCTCCATGGATTTTAGAGCACTTTTAAATTGTCAATCTCATTAAAGTGATTATTCAGGGTTTGAGCAGATAATGAGCGAAATAAGTGTAAGCAAGACATTGGCAACAGACCCATAAGGAACTGCCAATATTGTGATTTGGCTGTGGCCGACACGCTTGTCTGCTCGCCCAGCCATTTTGTAAGTGTTTTAGCCAGTTCTCTTCCACGTTTACAGCCAGGCAGGGCAGCTTAGTGGGTTGGCAGGATGGCTTGGCTGTCCCTATAGTCGCCACACATAATTCTTCCCAGTTTGTTTAACTGGAGTTCTGACATTAATCACCTTGAGAACCTGTGTGTGTGTGTGTGTGTGTGTGTGTGTGTGTGTCCATAATTATAATGTCTCATCAAACCTTTCTTTGCGCTGACTTGAAATAACCTTGTGAATATGTTCATGCTGTGACTGCTCAACTCCCAGTGTCTGTTAGCAACTGTGTCTTGCATCACTTCCTGTGCGTCATCACTGTTGACGATGACAATGGACAAGTCCCTACGGATTAGACTCACATGGTCGATTTCATATGTGCTTGTTAAGTCTGACTGTACTACTAAAAGACATAGAGGGTTATATATGCTGGTATGTCCTGGCACTTGAAATAAAATGTGGCTTGTGTAGCATCTTATCCTGGCTACCTGCTGTTGTACAGTAAGGAGTCATCCTAGCAATTGTAAGCTTGTAAACTTGTTCTATTGACCTGGACATCAGGAATGCTTGTAACTTGTTCTGTTCTAATTGTACTATACGTTCAGCGATATATCGTTGTCTCCCTCTTTCGACAAATGTTACTTTTTGTAAGTCGCTTTGGATAAAAGCATCTGCCCAATGCTCTAAGTGTAAATGTAAATGTTATTCTATTTGTAACTCCATGCACACTGCTCTGCACAGGTTTGCCTTTCTCCTTTTGCTGAGACTTTTAGTTGTGGAGACACCTCAACTCACCAGTACTCTATGTGGTGAAAAGGCATACAACAACATTTTGATAAAAAAAAAAAGAAAAGACATAGCTAAATCGATCAATCATGCAGTCATCACATGTGACGTGAGTATTTGACTTTTAAATGGGCTTATGGAGCTTTTGCACTTTTAAGTCAGGAACGTCATTTAGCAGTCAGACGATCGCCCTCACATCATATATTTGTACATCCAAATATACAGTATACTGCAATATACCAGCGCACTGTGGACGTATCTTATAAAATACGTAAACTGTACTTTTCATGAACTGAAAGAATGTACGTCATTAATCCCATGCGGAGCAAGTAGAGGACAGTAATGTATTCAGGGCTTTTTTTTTTGTACTCTAACTCTTCCTGTTTTATCCAGAAGTTAGTATGCTAGACAACGCGGCACGTTGTAACGTCGGCCATGTCCACAGAGAACGCCAACTGTCGGATGAGAGTCCTCGGTGACATCCTGAACATACCCTTCTTACCTGCTCAGTGAGCCAGAAAAAGGATGCCCCGGTCCATTAGGGGATTCAAATCCCTCTGAGAACCCTCTCGTTCGTTTGACGTTTCTCTCTCCTAGGTGCGTTTCCGTCAATTCATGTACGTCATGATTTATTCACATTTATCCCCTGAATGTCTTTCTATTGCATTTACCGGTAGTCGTATTTTACCTTTTTATCGATGTGCAATGATAAACTTTCCACCTCCCTCAAGCATAAAAACGTTTCAAAAATGGTCAGCGTTTCCACTCGCACCTTCTGTCTCCATTTCTCTCTCTCTGTATCTTTCCATATCTCTGTATCCATCTCCCTGTCTACTCATTTCTTTCATTTAGTTATTTATGAAATATGCACACGTGGCGTGGTCTTGCCATATAGGTCTATTCAAGAGCCCCCTACACACACTGTACTGTTATGTTTGAATGGCTTCCCTAGCCATGCTGTATTAAACACAGTTCTTTAATGCGCCTGCCTGGGGACCATATCGTATGGAGAACTAAATGTTTGCTTCCTGATTTGAATGCGAGTGCACACATTTCAAACGGCTCTTGTCTTTCACAATTTACCTTTCCTGTTAGGTTTGACAAAGGCCGAATCAAACCAGAGGCCATTTCACATCCGACGTCACAGTTCAGATGAACTCGGACGAGCGCTGATGAAAGGAGAAGATCTGGGATGTTGTGTCATGCATCGTCAGTAACATTTTGTACATTTCATTCTCAATGTTGAGACGTACTGCATGCAAGACATGTTAATAGTTATCACATGGACTTGTCATCACCGTTGCTGTAACTGTAAGAAGGACCCAGAGCTCTGCTCAGTCTCTACTCGTTTTGTCTTCTGTCTACTTTGAGGACCAGAACGAAACTACTAATTTTATCCCAAAACATACCTAAAAACCTGCTAACCCTTGATTTTGTCTGGACAGGGGAACACAAACTACTGTTTAGGTTGATGTTTTTCTCTGTCGCTGTGCCACTGCAAAACTGTCTGATGCAGGGTAGTTGGGAGTATTTGTGTCTTTTGTAAGACACAAATCCCTGGTTATGGCCTGCATGTCTACTCCTAAGCTTGTTTTAAACATAGGTCTCTTGGTCTAGTGGACATTTACATTTTCATCTGGGTTTTATTTTGGAGAGTGTTAATTACCGGGGTCTTTCAAGAGAGTCATCTGGTGTTATTTGTGGCGATAGAAACAGCAGGAATCTTTCTTTCTCCATCCTCTGCACTTCAAGTTGTTTTTTACTGCAGAGAGTAGCTCAACTGCTAAATAATGAGCCAAGGAAGCGATCTTCATCTTGTTTTCTGACCAACAGCACCAGAGCAGGTGGTGCACACATTGGTTGCCTAACAAAAAATAAATTAAAAAAATAGGCCTCAGGAAGTTATGCTTTAAACCCGGGACTCTGGGTGTGCCCTATTGTTTACTGGACGTTAGCTGCAATTGTTTACTGGTTCTTAGCCGTGGTCCACAGGAAATCCCAAGGATAACACTGGGCCTGGAAGCCAAGGTCACGCGCCTTTGATCAGAACCAGACCCCCTGCTGCTAGTCGATAGCAACTTTGGAAATATTGCATTGGCATGAACTGCTGTAGCCGTTATCATATTGTTTACAGTTAAAGTGTCTGTGTGCAGTAAAACAACATTTATGGCAGTTATGTCAATACTATACATATATATAGTATTGACATAACTGCCATAAATGTTAATAATTGTATATTGTATAGTATACAATATACAAAATATTGTATTCTTATCAAATACTATTATACTACAGCAATGGTGGACGGTGATTTAGAATCTACACAAAAACTACACATTGCTAACTATCAATTCATTAGATTCGTTGGATCCATATTCTGGTTTTGAGAACAGAATTGTTGTCATAAGTGTTTGTTTTCAACACCAAGGTTAAACTGAATGAAAGCACTGCAAAGAGAGAAAGGAAGAAAGACAGGAGAGACAGGGGGAATCCAAATTCTTGCTGGGATGATGAGGATTATATTCAGTCATGCCTGCTAGCTTAAGCCCCTGGGTAACCTGATGAGCCATACCTGAGCAGTAGACTGTACAAAAGGAAGCCATGTTATTTGTGTATACACACTAAATTCTAAATTCTTTGCATCTCTCATGCCCGCCTCCCTGTACGAGAGCATTGGGTTTATCTGACGTAGATTAGCCATTAAAGTTCCCTATTGATTCCAACAGTGCTCACCAGACGCGTCCTAGATCAACATGACTGTCATTGTAAACGACCTGGCGCAGGAAGAGGATTTACAGTCTAGTCTCTTTTATTAAGGCACAGACTCTCTTAAGAGTGCAACTTAAAAATGGCCTTGTCCCATGTCTCCCCAACAACCCCCTGCTGTTAGGTTTATGATTGGTTGGTGGATTGAACTGAAATTAAAAAGTCTGTTAATACATCTGTAGCAGACAAGACAAGCCACACGCCACCTCAGTGGCTTCTCAAAGGGTTCCCCAGACACAGGACGCAGGAAGGTGGTGAATAATCCGGTTTATTGTCAAGTTTGTTACATGATATGGACAGAGCAGATGGTAACAGTGCTCTCCCGAATGTGTGTGGTGGTGGCTGGTTTAACCTGTGGGCCTTGATTAGGCAATGGCCCACAGGTGTGCAGCCTCACCCAGCCAAACGAATCAATCAGTGACTCTGGCTAGCTGAGACTGCTTAAACCAGCCACCAACCACACAATGCCACAACCTCCATATGGGGTTATAGTCTGGGTCACATAGGGTTTAAGATGCTGAGATGTTCCCATTGTTTCAGGTCATGCACGAGTGCAAGTGTTGAGCTTGGTCATGCAGAACAGGCATCCTGTCTGTGTTCTATATCTGTAAGCCGTTGTTTGGCACCGGGATCCCTATGCTATCTCTTGGCCTCTGTGTTTCTGTAGGGGATCTTCCCAGAACCATCCTGAAATACAATCTAAGCCGTCCTGAAGTGAATGTGGATCGTCCCAAATTCAAAATCCTTCTTTTTCTGCATGATCATTTATATAACATAAATAAAACATAATACAAATGATTATATTATCAATCATCAACCTTTTTTATTCGAAATCATCTGAAAAGTTTAGACGAGAGGTAAAAAAGTTAAGTCACACACCGCAAACAAAGGCCAAGTTGGGAACAATGTGTGTTTATGTTGTCAAGGAAGTTTCATAAGAAGTGTGTGTGTGCTGCACAGTGTTTTTTCATGGCTGTTCATTGTAATGTTAGCCAGGTTTTTGGTCTTTCAACTATGGTTGCAAATGTCATTGTTTCATTACACTTCCTTACTCAGTAGTATCAGTAGTGTGCTATCAGTACTCTACTTGAATATATAAATGTTTTATGCTATTATGCTGCTTCAGTAATGTAGGTTCATGTGGACTAGAATAGGCCTAGAAGACAAAATAAATAGCACATTTATATGCACCAAACCAATCATATAGGTATGACATTTGTAGTTGACTAATTCATCATGTGGAATTGATCAATGATTTAATTAAAATAAGAAAATGCTCATTCTCTTTCCATCTGTAAAAATGTCTACTTTACTGTGTGAAATGGCGGACCTGTCTGAAAGCCTTGGTGTAATTAAGATGATAGACTCTGTACTTGAGTGAACACCTAAGTCTTATTAAGGTTTCTTCTAATCACTCATAACACAAGCAACAGCCCCCTACCACACTAATGCCGAAAGTATTGAGTTTGCTAATCTGAGGAATTCAATAACCGGTTTACTTAATGGATTACTTTGGAATACCAGGGGCTATGTTCTAGTTTTACAAGAATACCAGAGAGGGTGCCACTACATTGTGTTAGCCGTGTGCTTAATGCATCAATAAAATATCATTCTCACTTTGTCCAAAAATGGCGACGACAACAAACAGTTGTCGGGCGGATGTTTTGTAAGGTAAACATCCAGGAAATGTGAGGAAACTGTAGAGGAAAGTCAAAAGGCAGAACAATATGTCAATATATCAAACCAGGCAGCTGTAATTGTTCTGGCCTTGAATGGATGTCACATCGTGCTGTGTGCTCCATTCCATCATTCTTTGATATTCAAACCTCTGAGAAAGGTTGTTCGCTTTTAATGCAGTCAGTACAATTATTTTGCATAATTTGACAATTAAAACATGTCAAACAAAGCAGAGGAACGGATTTAGAGTTTTCCATCTGTTGCATGTTTGCTAACTTTGGGGGTAATTGGACATTTGGAACTTTCCAAGAAGGAATAAATGGAAAACTTAAACATCAATTCTGTTGTGTAATTCTTTGTTGTCTGAGCAGAATAATGCCAACTGCCCAGTCATTTCCACGCAGTACCCATGTTTAGGTCACCTCCGTTCATCAAGCTAAGATGAGTTGGGGGATTTTTCCAGGGTCATGCAGATGAACAGTACTGGTCCTGCTGTCTAGTGGTGCGCAGGCAGCCCTAATACAACTGATGCATTCAAAATATAGAGCTATGTTTGTATGAAATAACCCCCTCAGGGACATTGTTGAATAGCAACTGTAACCCTGCAGATGAGTTAATGCAGCATCTGTTCTCAAATAAAGACCTCAGTCTTATCAATCGTGAGATCTGTTTTGGGTAAATTTCCCCTAGTAGCTAGGAAGTGTAACTAGGGAACAAACCGATGAGCATGTGAATCATTTTAGCGGTTTCCATTGTTTCCTACCCTAACAGTATTGTTATTACTTGTCGTGTCCCCGTTCGAAACGTCCCTGTGTCAGCAATACTTCCGCCACACACACACACACACACACACACACACACACCTGTGTGACCTAAT
Organism: Bathygadus melanobranchus; assembly: GCA_900302375.1. Taxonomy (NCBI): domain Eukaryota; kingdom Metazoa; phylum Chordata; class Actinopteri; order Gadiformes; family Macrouridae; genus Bathygadus; species Bathygadus melanobranchus. The sequence goes on from OMKP01078851.1 coordinate 27,302, forward strand.
AAACACATGAACAATGATAGTGTGTGGAGTTTAGTGGCTGGGGGGGACCTTTCGCTCCCAGCTGAAAGGTTAAATTCTTGAGCAAGATGCCTAATCCCTACCTGCTCCATAAGGACATGTATCAAAACAATTTCCACATGGTAATAATACAAAAGCTAAATGGTAATATTCTCTCTCCCTTTTCCCCTTACAGGATGGTTCGAGACAGCGCAAAGAGAGGAAGAAAACTGTCTCTTTCAGCAGCATGCCCACGGAGAAGAAGATAAGCAGTGCCAGCGACTGCATCAACGCCATGGTGGATGGCTCAGAGCTGAAGAAGGTGCGCTCCAATTCCCGTGTCTACCACCGCTACTTCCTGCTGGACCCTGACATGCAGTCGCTGAGGTGGGAGCCCTCGAAGAAGGAGTCGGAGAAGGCCAAGATTGATGTCAAATCCATCAAGGAGGTGCGGACGGGCAAGAACACGGACACGTTCCGGACCAATGGCACCTACGATCAGATATCAGAGGACTGTGCCTTCTCGATCATCTACGGGGAGAACTATGAGTCGCTGGACCTGGTGGCAAACTCTGCAGATGTGGCGAACATCTGGGTGACGGGGCTGAGATACCTGATATCGTATGGGAAGCACACATTGAACATGATCGAGAGCAGCCAGAACAGCATGCGCTCCTCTTGGCTCGGTGAACTCTTTGACGAGACAGACGTCGACAACAGTAAGCAAGTGAGCATATGTGCAGCGGTGCAGCTGGTGAAAAAACTAAATCCGGGACTTAAAAATGTTAAGATAGAGTTGAAATTCAAGGAGTTTCACAAGGCTAAGGACAAAACGGGCTCGGACGTGACAACGGACGAGTTCATCGAAGTGTTTCACGACCTGTGCACCCGACCTGAAATCTATTTCCTTCTCGTTCAGTTTTCTAGCAACAAAGAGTTCCTCGATACCAAGGACTTGATGATTTTCCTCGAGGCAGAGCAGGGCATGGCTCAAGTGAGCGAGGAGACTAGCCTGGAAGTGATCCAGAGCTACGAACCATCCAGAGAGGGCCAGCTCAAAGGCTGGCTTTCCCTCGATGGCTTCACCAACTACCTTATGTCGTCAGAGTGCCATATTTTTGACCCCGAACAAAAGACAGTGTGCCAAGACATGAACCAGCCTCTGTCTCACTATTACATTAACGCTTCGCACAACACATACCTGATCGAGGATCAGTTCAGGGGGCCGTCGGACATCACAGGGTACATCCGGGCTCTTAAGATGGGCTGCCGCAGCGTGGAACTGGACGTATGGGACGGGCCAGATAATGAACCCGTCATTTACACCGGACACACCATGACCTCGCAGATCGTTTTCCGCAGTGTCATAGACATCATCAACAAGTACGCCTTTGTGGCATCTGAGTTCCCGCTATTACTGTGTCTCGAAAATCACTGTTCCCTAAAGCAGCAGAGGGTCATGTTTCAACACCTGAAAAAGATCCTGGGGGATAAGCTCTACCTCAACCCTCCCAAACCCGAGGAGTTCTACCTCCCCTCGCCCTTTGAAATGAAAGGTCGAATTCTGCTGAAGGGTAAGAAGCTCAGCACAAACTTCACCGGTTCAGAGGGAGAGGTGACGGATGAGGACGAGGGTGCAGAGATGTCCCAAAGGATGAGCATCGAGTCTGGGGATCAGCAGACCCCTGCACCCAAGAAGTTCCAGCTCTCCAAGGACCTCTCCGACCTGGTGACCTTGTGTAAATCCGTAGAATTCAAAGACTTTCAGACATCTTTTCAGAACCAGAGGCCCTGGGAGCTGTGCTCCTTCAACGAGGTCTTTGCGAGTCGGTGTGCAAGCGAATTTCCAGGTGATTTTGTGAATTACAACAAAAAGTTTCTGGCGCGGGTTTACCCTAGCCCAATGCGGATCGACTCTAGTAACATGAATCCTCAAGACTTCTGGAAGTGCGGTTGTCAAATCGTTGCGATGAACTACCAGACGCCCGGCCTCATGATGGATCTAAACATTGGCTGGTTCCGTCAGAATGGAAACTGCGGCTATGTACTGCGCCCTGCAATCATGAGGGAACAGGTGTCATATTTCAGTGCCAACACCAAAGACTCTGTTCCCGGCGTGTCGCCACAGCTACTGCACATCAAGATCATCAGCGGACAGAACTTCCCGAAACCCAAAGGCTCGGGGGCCAAGGGTGATGTGGTGGACCCATACGTGTACGTGGAGATCCATGGCATACCTGCCGACTGTGCCGAACAGAGGACTAAGACGGTCACCCAGAACGGGGACAACCCCCTGTTCGACGAGAGCTTTGAGTTCCAGATCAACCTCCCGGAGCTAGCCATGGTGCGCTTCGTGGTGCTGGACGACGACTACATCGGTGACGAGTTCATCGGCCAATACACCATCCCCTTCGAGTGTCTTCAGCCAGGCTTCCGGCATATACCGCTGCAGTCTCTAACTGGGGAGGTGCTGCCGCACGCCTGGCTGTTCGCCCATGTTGCCATCACCAACAGACGAGGCGGCGGCAAGCCTCACAAGAGGGGGCTCTCGGTGCGTAAGGGCAAGCGTAGCAGGGAGTATGCCAGCATGCGGGTCCTGCTGATCAAGGCCCTGGACGACGTCTTCAAGACTGCCATGGTCCCACTGAGAGAGGCCACCGACCTCCGGGAAAACATGCAGGTAATAGGTCTGCTGTAAATTGCTCCTCAACCATGTCATGCTTTTAACACACTGCAAAGGTCTAGGTCTGTTTGACTCCTATCTGAAAGGTTCTGTGCCCCAGTGTCCAGTGCGCAACAAAACGACTATTCTCTCTTAAGTTGCTTTGGCTAAAAAGCATGTGGTAAATGACAAGGGGTCTTGAAAACAGTGTCACCATGGATAGTACAGTTGGAGTTAATGTGTTGCAACATTTGTTTGCATGACAATATTTTAACAAAAAAAAAAAAAAAGAACACAAAAGACTCACTGACCCCCAAGTCGAGTGTAGATCACAACCAGATTCCCCACAAAGGCCGTGGAGCGTCGGAGAAGAAAAGGGTCTGTTTGGCAGCAGCAAAACAAAGCCACTGGGCTTGATTCAAATCAGATCTGATCTAATCCCCATGTGTTGCGCAACACACAAGACAGTGTGTGTGTGTGGGGGGGGGGGGGGGGACTTCGACTTCGAAGCCCACAGCCGATCCGGCAAGACGAACCTTTCATACATTAAAGCCGGCCGTATTTAGGCCCGGAAAGCCCCCATCTGCATATTAAAGCTGGATCAGGTAATAAGGCCGCACGCACGGGTGAGTGGCATAACTAATAAGGTGACTGAAGTAGCTTCATGGAGGCCTACTTTTAGATTTTTAGATTCCTCTTCATGAACTTTAACGGCAAACCAAACGCTATTGGAAGGGGACGGGAATTCATCCCTGGGATTGTTTTGAGGTTGTTTGTAAGTCTTTAGAATTGGCTGGTTTTAGAAACTACGCCTGCTTTCAACTCTGCTGGTGGTCTCTGCTGCTGTGGTGTGTTCTGCGTTCCACTGACCTTTATCATACTCGCTGCATAGGCCTGCTTTAGTTTTAGTTTTAGTTAGTTTGTCGTCATGTTGCATGTTTGTTATATAAAAAAGAAGAAGCTTTTGTAGAGAGGAACCTTGCTTGACAACATTAGCCACTGACACGATATCGCACGCATGCACGCACACACACCCCACCTCGTCCTCTCTGTTCCAATGCTTTTGTTTATGAAATGCTTGGACTCCCAGGAAGGTTGGTGTCTTTGTCTGTCGTGGTGTGTGCGTTTGTCTGGTGTGTGTGTGTGTGTGTGTGTGTGTGTGTGTGTGTGTGTGTGTGTGTCTCACCTCCCGATGGTGTTCGGCAGCGAGGTCAGCTGGTTGTCGTCTACCTTCAACGTCGTCATTTTCTTCAACATTCCTACGTATGCA
>OMKP01078855.1:0-10450 GCA_900302375.1 Bathygadus melanobranchus
TGTGAACATTACAAAAACAGGTCTAGCTGTAATTCTCAAAAGTCTTAAAAATAACATTTAAATCAATCGCTATACTTTCCCCACACCTGAATTCACTGGGGGTGCCGACCTGCTGTTAGTGACCCTGTGAAGAGCAGAACTGCCTCACCTGCAAGTCGCTTGGTGAAACCGCCGTCCTTTGAGGAAGCACCTGTTGGGCGACTCGTTGCACTCGCAGGAGCACTTGGATCTGTTGAGCGGCTGGTGCCTCGGACACGTCTTGTCGCACACGCACCGGCAGGTGTCCCTGTCGAAGACGTGATTGGCCGGACAGGCGGAGGGGCCGGGGCGGACATTGCACACGCACTGACACGTGTTGCGGTCGAGGTGTTGGTGGAGCGGGCAGTTAACTGTGCCGCCGTCCCTGTGGCGACACACACACTGGCAGGTGTCCACGTCCAGCTCCTTGTCCGGACCGCACACATCCATGGCGAATATGTCTGCAGGCAGCAAGAGAGAGGAAACGATGGTGTAGGTGACATTTAGTCTACCAGTGTAGGAAGGAACATCGATTGCCAAAGAGACTTCAACCTGTAGTCATCGTGCGTGAACTGCACGAGTGGGTGTGAATCAAAAATAACGTCACACGCCGTTCATAGGGCGATTTGTCGCGTTTTTCTCTCACATGAAGGAGGAGCCACGAAGCAGCAGGTAAGGGTTAGTAGGGCATCTTGCTCAAGGATGCCTGCAGGTAGATTGCAGACATTGGCGAAGGAACCCAGAACATTTCAACTGGACAAACACCCTAACCAACTAATTAACCCTACAGCGGTTGTGAGCGCTGTAATCGTTCTCTTAACCAGGGAACCTCATGTCCATGTCATGTGACCTATCGAAAGATTGCTTGCAAGTTTTGCTGAGTGTCTCATATGTACTTTGTAGAACATTGAGCAATATGGATACAGAACCTCAGTGTTGCTTTGTAGGTGCCCATATACATATGCCTTGTGTTGTAAAAAGAAAACACAAAGCACATAATATAATACATGATGAGCTTCAACTGGCTGACATTATGTTGATTTTTGTTCAAATTCTTACACAACCGTTAAACTGAACTTAAATGTTTGACTCTGTTGTTCGCTGCCAGTGAAAAATGATAAGCTATAGAGACTTCAGAAACAGTACAGCAACAGAAACTACTGGCAATCTCTCTCTCTCTCTCTCTCGCTCTCTTACACAGGGGATATCACAGATGTTTTTCTTTTATTACTGGCAAATCATTGTGTCTTAGCAGAGAACAGCGAGCAACCGGTATATGTTTGTTTTGTTATGTTTGTTGTCTTGTGCACGGCTTGTTGTGTGCATGCACCGATGGACAAGCAGAACTACTACTGCCAAACAACTAACCACATTCTTTACTCCTACATGCCATACAGTGGACATACAGTGGAAGTCAAGAAGGAATAGAGCTCCTAGATCTATATCTCTAAAAGTCACCATTAACAAGATGTATTCAACTGTGTAAAAGCATTTTACAAAATGTGTGGAAAGATGAGGAAAGCATTGATTGATTTCATATTTTCATGCACAAGCCAATTTTAGTTTTGCTCAGTGAAGAATTTGATGGATCCTTTTCAGAAAAGGATCAAACAGCAAAATTGAAGTGAGGTAAAACAGAGTTCCTATAGCTTGTGAAATAGTACATACTAAGAAATTAAAACATGAGTCCATTACTCATGTTTTCAACTAACCACGACTAATCTAAATAAATAACAAATCATTATTTAGTTATTATACAATTATTCCAAACTATGACCGCCAATGTTTCAGACAATATGATTATAGATTTCAGATATTCATATTTTCCATCTAATGCATCCCACATCCATATGAAAACATAGAAAATGCTAAAATCTGTCACATGTGGTGGTGATTTTAATGTGGTTTGTGGATTATGAATTAGATGCCATTGTTATTCGTCTATGGTAACTTTAACAACAGGCAACTGTTTGTACAAGTTTGAAAATTTGATAGCAAAGCTCCATGAGATCACATCAAATCGTTGCACAATGGCTATGTGAAGTCTTGTGTCCACAAATGATCCAAAAAAAAGTGAGCATGAGATATATTGATAATTATGGTACTGCTATGTGTGCAGGGAAGTCCTCTACATTGACCTGCACATTTTCGAATGCCAGCTTAATCGGCAGTCTCACGCTAAATGCCCCCCACACTACACGACAATCAGAGCTGACTTCAGCCAGATCGGCCCACCTCTCCCACCTCTCCCACCTCTCCCTGATACATAATACAACCCCTCCCCCTTTTACTCTTTGCTTTCCTCTGTTTCTTTTGAGTTCATCAAAACACAGACGTAGGAGGAAAGACATGAATAACCATGCTGTGTTGTGAGCTGAAACTGACAGAAATCGTTTCACAATCTGGTGGTGTTGTGCTATCAAAATAAAAAGGGGGTTCGTAAGGAGTTACTTTTCTTCTGGGTTCCAACTCAGGTTTATGGGAAGTGAAGCACATTGCTTGGATTTGTAATCCTACAAAGTGGAGTTGTTTTTCTTTGCCTTCCCCCTCTCATGTCCAACAACCAACTCCCATCCCCAGCATTCCTCTGCAGTGACACACTGGCTCTATATAACAATATGCACGTCTTTCAACCTCATCTGGGGCCGAGATCAGTTAAAATGTCATTAATAAGTGGTCGCGTTTGAACGTGGTGAGGGTGGGGTGGCGAGTGGTTGACGGCATCTGACAAATATGCAATATGCAATGCATGTACTAATGTGCGTGTATGCCGGGTCAAGTGTTTGGTGTTTCAGAAAGTGTTTGAGGTTGGCGCCATGTCCTGGTACCAGTGTGTCAACTCAATTGCGTCAATTTAATTTGTATAGTCCTGAATAATAATATTAATAATAATAAACGTATATAGCATTTTTCAGTTTTACAAAGTGCTTTACAAAAAGGATATAAAACCAGACAAGGAAGATAAAAACTAAGTAAATATAATAAAATTAATGAGATCAAATAATGAAAACATATCAAATATTTCCAAAAGCTTTCAAAAAGAAAAAAGTTTTAAGAAGGGAAAAGAAGCTAGCGATTTAGTGTGTCTGAGTTCAGTAGGCAGAGTTCCATAGTGTGGGAGCTAGCGAAAGCCAGATCACCCTTATTCATCAACCGAACAGAATGACCTCAGACTTATTGTACATTTAAGGAGATTTTGGAACATCCAGAAATTAATATCAGAGGGGCAAGTTGTACACTTTGCTAGGCTGCTAGGATCAAAGGGTTTTAATGGAAAATATAACTGAGTGTCGTCAGCATAAAAATGGTAAAGCTTGATTGTGAATAACATGGCCAAGAGGAAGCATGTACATAGACAACAGAAGAAGAACGGAGCCTTGAGGACCGCCAAAACTCAACTGAAAAACTTCTGTTGGAGAGGTGTGAGCGTAATAAGATGAGAGCCATGCTTGGCGATGTAAGAGGATGCCATGATCAGTCTCGGTACTATGAAGTGCTCTAAAAATAGACTGGAAACTGTTAAAAACACACAATTATTATTCATAAAAGATATTAGTTGGGATGAAATTACTTTCTCCAGAACCTTAGATAAAAACAACAATTTGGAGATTTGTCTGTAGTTACTTAAAGACAGGGTTTTGTTCCCTAACGTTCCGATCGTTCCTAATGATCAAGTCTCCAATAATGAGCATGGTTGGAGGGTGAGTGTTTGGTGGAGAAAACTAACCAGTGACCAGATGCTCCTGAAGGGATTGAGTGGAGCAGCGGCATCAGGCACAGGTTGTGTTGGTTTGTGCTGGACCGAAAGTGATGGTGTCCACGAGCTTCTCGACTTTGCGGATCTCGTAGAGTGTGGATATTCTTCCTTCCAGCTCTGCAATTTTTGCGGCCAGGCACAGCTGACACAGCCACACAGCGAGGTGTGTGGAGCCATGGATTGTAGATGGGGTGGGGACAAGTGGACCCATAGCAGAGATTAGGCTTCAGTTTGCCATTTGTAGCTCGTCTTGCAGTCCTCGTTGCTTAGTTGGCTCCCAATCCTAAAAATGCTGAGTCTGTTATCCAACAGCTCTCTCTGCTGCACCACCAAGACACGCGTTACGATCTGACTTGAACCCGGATCTCCAGACGATTAATTCCCTGGCCGATTCATTCAGACCTTTTCCATGGTGACACAGATGGGCAGCACCCTGCTCCATGTCCTGGTTGATGCAGGAAGTTATGTAATCTGTGGGGTTGTGGCTTGGAGGGAGAGGGAATCTCGTCCTGCCGATGATTGAACAGGTAAGATGCATTGGTCTCAGCATAGAATTCAGTTCAGGATTTCTTCTTTTCTCACAAACACTGACCCAACAGCCACCACACTCAACTCTTCCTGCTCTAAGTTGGAGGGAATGAATGAAAAAGGTTCTATCAAAGGGATTCACAGGCCACATTACACAACACCCGCCTAACACTAAGCCCTCTCAAGGGCAAAGTCCAATTATTAGGGAAGAAACCTTGAGAAGGAACCCAGAAAGAGGGATCCTTCCTTCCAGCAATAGCTGTTGCCGGAATAGTGTAGCCTAAAGGCGAAATTCCTCTTCGATCCACGTCACTACTCAGAGACCTGTACAGGCCCCTTTTGCCAGTCGTGCAAGTCCGCCTGTCTCTGCAGAGGTTCACGTCAAGTATACACTGATTGGTTGAGCACGGAACGGACATTGTGCGATGCTGTGTTTTCGACAGCCAGAGACGAGAATAAAATATGAATGCAAATGCACCCAGCGAATCAAAACACTGTAGTTTCACTTGGTTGAGCTACACCAAACACGTTTAAGCAGTACATTTGTATGATTTGGAAACATCTTTTCCCACAGACTCGCAGACTCTCACCATTACGTTCAGAACACCTGTGAACACGACAACGTGATGCGGAAGAAGAAATGCGAGCGACTCTGCAAAGATCTGCATTGGGTCTCGTGAGTCGCAACGTGGATTTTCGCAAACATGCAGTAAGCAGAACTGTAAATCCATCTTAATGCGGTATTCTGGTTCACTGTTTTAAAGGAAGGGGCCGCGCCAGCGCCACTGTCACTTAACAGCCTAACCAGGGAATTCCAACAAGCTGTTATAGTTGTGTTATGCTTTTGTAGAGTGCGGATTCATTGAAGAATGACGTGTGTGCATGCGTGCATGTGTTTGTGCGTGTGTGTGTGTGTGTGTGTGTGTGTGTGTGCGTGCATGTGTTTGTGTGTGTGTGTGTGTGTGTGTGTGGATTTCACTACTCTGGGGTCTCAGCACTGCATTTTTCCATGCATCTGTTTATACTGTGTCCACAGTATGTTATTATTGGGACACACACACTCAACAACACCATAACAAATCCACTGTGATCATATTCCACTGTGGACACATCACATGCAAACCAAGGAAACGTAAACAGTAGCAGAGGACATTCCATTGCATTCCCATGTAAGATAATCTGATAGTCTTTTTTTCTTGGACACAGACAGTTCTTCCTTTTCCCCCAAGATATCTGCCAAACTAATGTAACAGGGAAACACTTTGCAAGCACAATAATAAACACATATTATAAACGTGAAGTCATATTGTACACACATTAAAAAAAACATTTGTGTAGCAGGTGAGGTCTAAGACAGCATTAGCATAATACCTTCAAGGTACATTATGCAAAAAAACGACATTTCAAAATGTGCTCTAAAACATATTCTGCCAGGTAGACACTAACATTAATGCTACAGGGATCTAGGTTAATTGCCCCAACTCTGCAGCAGCATAGAGAAATCTCATGTCTTTTGAGCAAGCCTTGTTTCTTTCTAGCCAGCTTGAAATCGCAAATCTTGCATGTTGTCCCTTTTAATGCATGATCGTGACATGTTTTCTGGGTATGTTTTCAGTCTTCACGACTCACGCTATGAGAGTGTGTGAAGGCGTGTGTGTGAATAAGGATGCATGGATGTGCGTTCACCTATGTGCTGTGGGGCTGGCCTCAGTGGGGGGGGTGGAGGTGGTGGAGGGTGGTTTTGTTGCCAAGTAGTTGTCTTGGCAACGCAGTGGCACAGCCTGCCACTCCAGACCTGGCTTGGCGGGCACGTCATATTGGCTATGGGACACCTTTAAGAAAGAGAGAGACAGATAGGGATGGAGGGAGAGGGAGAGAGAGAGAGAGAGAGAGAGAGAGAGAGGGGGACAGAGCGGGAGAGAGAGTTGCAGGATGAGGATGACTGACTACAACAACATAAGAGGTGGAGGTTGTGTACATATGCATGCAAAACCTGAGCCCGGTGCTGGATACAAATATAGAAAAACAACATGAAATAAATGAGCCACACACAGATAGGGACACAACATAATATTCCAACCAATCAAATCAACTGAATGAATAATAAGTGCACTAGAACTGAACATGTCCTATTGCAATGGTTTATGCTTCATCTGGTTTTACCTTATTTTGAAACAAACGTTCACGGTTGATTGATTATTACGATTATTACCAAAGACCAAGTTGAGCGATATTATTACATGCTACATACAAAAATGAATACATCGCATAATACATGTTTTCAGCTAAGATTCAGATTCAGAGGTTCAGAGTACTTTATTAATCGTCATGAAACGGTTGAATGCACTGCATGGACCATTTTGACAGAGGCGTAGAACAAACACAGTTCGTGTTGCTCATAACACTTATTATGGTTCTGCTCGTTTTATGTCCCGGGTGTAGACGTACCTTCACTCGTTTAGTCTACCTGTGCCCTGGCACATGAAAGTAGCAGAAGTATTAAAGAAATGTTCAATAGCGTATTTCTTTTGGTCCTTCCGTTGAACCGCGTCCCTTCCCCATTGATCGAGATAATGAAACGAGACGATTAGGGTCTCCGACATGTGATTGATCAGAAGCAGACTTGGATCTGCAGTGCACACTGACACAGCTTGGCACCGTGCCTGAATCACTCTCCAAATCACTCTAATGGCCGGGGGTTTCCTTTGATAATTGGCTGGGAGTTTCCTAAATATGATAAACGAGACTTCCTGGCCAAGAGTATGAGTTATCTCGTCGTTTAGATCTATAAGGGCCAGGGTTCCCCATGCTACATCTTTTAATGGTTCGTATTTTCCTTTTCTGTGCATGACCTGTGCATCCATTGCTCACCATTAGTGAGCTAGATGTATACAGTATAATGCTTGTATTGTTACAAGCTGTTGTTATAGTCTTCGACTAATAGGAACCCACAACAGTATGTATATATAGTTGGTCATGGTATCATCTTTGTAATTGTGTTTACAAATGGGCACTAATTGTATTGTGTGCACCTATTTTATACAGTCTATGGACTATATTGACAATTTAAGTCCGAAATTTGACATAAGCTCCAATATTTCTGCTCATGCATGTTAGGCTGACATGGATGTGATGAATTAGTGTGTCTGCTGTGTTCAATCCCAGCTTTATGATCCCCAAGAGATGGTGAACAAATCAAATGACACTGAATCAAATTAGCAGCGGATGAGAGAGATGTCATTCATTTATCTCTGCTTAGCGGTCATAAGTGACGGTGTTTAACAGTAGAAGTATTGTACAATCTGTCAGGATATCTCCTGTAAAACTGTCATGGAACTGTGGTTCCTTATGCAATACAATGCAGCGCTCACTGCACTGGTATCCTTTATTGGGCCAAGTTTCACATAATGTTTAGATGCTACCATATATATAATCATGCATTGCTTGTGGTTGTAGGACCTTAAAGATTTATGTTTTGTGTGTGTGTTTTAGTGGTCCAAGTATATTGACATACCTCAATATCGGGTCTATGAGCTAAAATACACTAGCACAACATAAATCTGATATTGATGACAGACATTTAGAGAAGACTAAAGATAATCATCAATGAAGTCTGCATCAGCGTTAAGTCATAAATAGGAGTATGATGAAACTGTAATCAGCTACCTGGCCAAATGGAAGGTTTAGTTATGACCAAATTACATAACATAAACAAACATATAACCTCAAAAAAATAGGAGACGTGAGAAATGAAGAATTAAGATTATAGATAGACATTTTAAAAAATGCCTTCATTTTTTTAAAGACAAACTCAAACTGACAGACAGATGTGGTTGTGGATCAAGGGGTAATATTAGATGTTGACATTGATGAGAAAGAAAAGTGAAAAGTGTAGACCAATAAACACCACCGCCAGAGGACCCTTTGGGGTGAACCCCCAGCGCTGAACAGGGTGCAGGACTCTCTGGTTCTTCAGAGAACCAGACTGGAACGTCTCTGTTTAGATCGAGTGTCACTGCTGTTTGTTGTCTCAGCTCAATCGTTCCTTCCTTCTCTCCTTCCTTCCTGCATGTCCAGTCTGCCGCTTCTCTTCCCTCTCTTCTAGCATCTCAGAACCCCCTACCTGCCTGGCTAAAGGGCTGGACATGCAGTGACTCAGAGAACGGGCTTTTACCAACAATATCTGTTTGCGCAACACTAAGAACACTGGGCTGGCACTAGCTCAGGAGGTAGAGACGGTTGTCTGGCGACCGGAAGGTTGCTGGTTCGATCCCTGGCTCCCCCTAGCTAAGCGTCAAGATGTCCCTGAGCAAGACACCTAACCCTATCCCGACGCTTGCCTTGCATGGTTGACACCGCCGTCGGTGTATGAATGTGTGAATGTGAGGCAATGTAAAGCGCTTTGGATAAAAGCTCTGTATAAATAAGCCAATTACCAATTAAGAACAGAACCACACACAGCCACCACTCACCAAGCGCAGTCTAACAAACCAGGAGCAAACAGCTCCCTATGGTACAAGGGCTTAATTGGTCATCATGACTCTTGGGTCACATCACATAGACATACATGATGTGCTAGATTCCCCAGGGCTCACCACCTATAGAAGTTGTACAGCCGACCATGTGACACCATATCAACAGAGCACCTAAAACAGCTGAACTGGCAAAACATTATGACACTCGACATTTGGATGCACAAACAAGTTCACGTTATTTTTTATCTATAATTATAGTTTTATAAAATCATTTTCTATGGTGTCAGATGGTGAAGATTGTGAAATGTACGAGAACGGTCAACAGCTAGTTCAATGGTTTGTTGGGACTCTTTCGAGTCATGTGACCACACAACCTCTATAAAGGTCTTGGTCAGCATTCACCGATCATCACACACGTCTGTAATGTCTACACATTGTCTAGCTGCCTCAATGATTTCTGGGGGCTGAGTAGACAATGGAGTCTGAGGCTACCTGGAGGTTTTCACTAAATAGACTTGAGTCCTATATGAAGTGAGCAAAAAATATGATAATGATATTATAATATAATACAACGTTTTGCTGATAAAGTATTAGTTACATGATTTTGTGTTTCAACTACTGCATAGCAACAACATTTTCCTCTCCTTTCCACATCCAATTTTCTGCATCTCTTTCCAGCTCTCTCTCTCTCCTTTCTTTCTCCTTTCTCTAAGTCACTGACTAAGTGAATACTCTTATCCAATAGGATAACACTGCTGTTTGTGATTGTGTTTTTAAACAGAGCAATGTCGACTGTAAAGTTGTTTGGGTGAGCGGTCCTCAAAAAATAAACCGATGCTGATATCATAACTGAATTGTTAAAAACAATTGATTCCTACAGCCTCTGACAACGATGCCAGTGAAGCATGTTGTCCTGATGCATAACAGAGTTGCTTTGCCATGGACCAAAGCACAGAAAGTGTTCCCCAAGTGGTAACTTTGAAAACACTGAAGGCAGTTTAGAGACCTTGGCGATGAAGAAAGGCAGAATCAATGGGTCCAAAAATGTAGCTTCAGACGAGGACACAACGGCATGGAAACACACATTTGCATACACACACACAGCACTGGAAAAGGGATCACAGTGAAAAGAAATTGGAAAGGCAATAGAGAGATAGATGGAATCGATAGGGAGAAAGGAGGGAGATTAGGAAAGATCAAGGGAGGGAGTCAAATAAGGAAAAGAGAGAGAAGGGAAAGGAAGATAAAAAATATATTCTTCAAAGAGTAATAAGGCTTCTTCAAGCTCGTTCCTCAAGGCTGGTTTGAGCTCTCTTCGGGCTAATAGGAAACATGTGTGTGTGTGTGTGTGTGTGTGTGTGTGTGTGTGTTCAGCTGACATGTGTGTTTGTGGTGAGGGAGGATGATAATAGGTGTGTAGGACTAACAGGACTAATCTGGCACAGTGTGGATTACTACAGCAGCCCACTGTACTGTGCGTGTACTGTGCGTGTGTGTGTGTGTGCGTGTTCGGCTGAGATGTGTGTGTGTGGTGAGGGAGGCTGATAATAGGTGTGTAGGACTAATAGAACTAATCTGGCACAGTGTGGATTACTACAGCAGCCCACTGTGCTGTGTGTGTGTGTGTGTGTGTGTGTGTGTGTGTGCTCTGACACATAAAAACCGCTAAGGC
>OMKP01078858.1:6166-19852 GCA_900302375.1 Bathygadus melanobranchus
TGATGTGTGACCCTGTAATGAGTAGGTGTTAGTGAGTGTGTGTGTGTGTGTGTGTACCCGTTAGTGAGTGTGTGTGTGTGTGTGTGTGTGTGTGTACCCGTTAGTGAGTGTGTGTGTGTGTGTGTGTACCCGTTAGTGAGTGTAATGAGTTTATGGGGACATACCTGTAGACTTCATCTTCCACTACTGTTCTCCCACACTGGCCATAGGCATTGTTTCCCATACTGAAAACTTAAAAGACACATAGATACAAGATAGAAATCAGGTGTTACTCACATTACTGTAATATCTTTTTTTCCCCTCTATCCCAGAGTGATAATGGGTTCAGTAAGACCTTTCTCTAGCTAAAACAAAGTGTGGAGATATGTCTGTCTATGTGAGACTAATACTACAGTAACACAATGACCAAGCATTCGGTAAAGTTGTATTGAATAGGACTTTTCTGATTAAAAATATAGTGTAGTGTGCTGAAAAATAATGATATACCGGGAGGACCGAGATGACTTAATCATCGCGTAGCATCACAGACCCAACTATTGTTATCTCCACCCTCCCACGTGAGAGGGGTGGTGCTCACCTCCCTCCCGATCGGTCAGCACCAAGGAGTGGGCACGACCGCAGGCCACCTGCACCACCCTGGTGTTCTGGGGCCGGGACAGGGGCAGCGCCACGGGGGAGGGCTCCAGTACGTAGTGGTAGCTCTGAACTGAGCGATACACACAAAGTAAAGACAGGGTCAGGTCAATCAAATACGAAATACAAAAGAAATAAATTAAAATACAGTTATTAGCGTTCTACAGCATTAGCCCATAGATTGCATTGGATACATCATCTAAAATGTAAACATGCTTTAGCGCAAAAAAACCCCATTTAAATACAAACATTTTCAAAAGCATGGGCCCCATATACATTGCATTTTACAAACATTTGATTTACAAACAGCATTTCAGTCTGTTGATTTCCTATTTCTTTTGATAAGGGTACATAGATGCCGTCGGGAGTGTCTTACGCCGGCTCTTCTGAGTGCGCTGGAACCCCAACTGGGAGTCCTTGTTGAGGCCCATGCCCCACAGCTTGGTCAGGTCTGTGGTCCGGGACGACAGGAGGGTGAAGCCATAGCCACACGCGGCAGATGAGATCTGAACAACACAGTATAACAACAACGGTAGCATAACAATGTTATACCCTTGTCCATATGTCCAATGTATGTATTTGAATCAATTTCAAAACACAATTTTGGTCTCTCAGAACTAGTCTTCCTAGACCAAATCATCCGAGACCGATTCAAGACCAAGAAAAAGACCCAAGAACTACAGCCCTGGTGTTTAATGTACCTGGTCTTCAGTCTCCAGCCGGTAGGGCGTGAGCTGGTATTTGCGGGGCTTCTTTCTGCCAGAGTCGGGCTGCACCAGGCTGGGAAGGCCAAGGGCCCCGGTGAAGCTGAAGCCCCACACAAACACCTTGTGGCTGACCTTGCGGTTCTTTCCGACGTATTGGAAGACTGGAGCGTCGGTATCGTGCCTCTCCTGCGATCTGGGAGCTCTGCCCTGCGTTGCATAGCAGCGAACGCCTCGTTCTAACATGGTGGCGTGTCGGGAACACAGTCGTAAACATGGCAGAGCCATCCTGCAGGGACAGGGGAGATGGGGGGGGTAAAGATTTTACAGTGGTTACGTTTAGACAATCTTATTATTATTTAAATAATGCATGGGGTTATTTGTCCAACCACAATACCAATAAAAATAGGCTTTTATATATATGTATATATATATTATATATATATATGGAGAGACTGCAGGGGTGCTTCACTATCCGCATAATAAATACTATGCACTTCCAAAAATGCAATGTTTGACATCTACGAAAACACTGCTGAATGTAATTCCTGGTAGCTTAACACCAATATTGCAATGAACATGAAAACGTATATATTGTATACGTAATTATTGTGTTATTTCCAAAGGCTCAGCCTACCTGAGGACTGCAACACGTCTATTGTGATCGACACGTGTGTAAACATCAACTCCACTCAAAAACACGTTTCACCACATGCCTAATAGCCTATATAGAAACAACACGCAGCACAAACCTTGTTTCTCAGTCAGCTTTTGAGGTATTTAGCGGAGTGCGGGTATGTTAAACATTGTGACAGCGTCATTCGCTAGTTCATTAAGTTACCTTATTTTACAGTATTTCAATGTCAGCTAGACAGCGTAGACAGGATGCCGGCATACGCGTCATTTGGCCAAACGGGAAGTGCGTGTTGGTTCACGTCACTGTCTTGTTCCTCAGTTACCCACTCCCATTGGTTTACAGATGACTGTCGCCATCTACCGATGAAGGGGTGCAGTACTATCGATACAAGAGCCGACTCAGTGCTGTCATGGGGTTGGAATCCAGACTGAAAATGTCCAAAATATTGTTTGACACCAGAAATGTGTTGAGTTGTAGGAAAGTATTTTACTTAGAAACGATAGTTTGGACATAGGCCTGTAATTACTAATTACTGACACATCAAGATTATTCTTTGTCAGAAGAGGCTTAATAACTGTAGTTTTCAAGCCCTGTGGGAATTCACCTTCTAGAAGGGAACTGTTGACTATCTGTAGTGTAATACAATTCATTATTTTTAATGAAGCTTGTCAGCAGAGCATCAAGGCTACAGGTGGAGGTTTTCAAATGCTGTACAACCTCCTCAAGGGTTTCATGGTCAATTGAGTCATGGCCAGAATAGTTTTTTCATAAACAAGGTTTGTTTGCTGTGGAAGTGCTGACGTATCGTTTAATTTTCTGGATCTTGCAGGTAAAAAAGGAGGCAAAATCCTGTGCATTATCATTATCTATTTGTTGATGAGGTTGGAAGAAGAGGATTCTCTTGCTTTTTCCAATTCTAATTTGTTTTTCTCCATCTGCGTTCATCTTTCCGACATTCTGTTTTTTGGAGCTTTACTGATTTCTCCATGCTACTTTTTTCTTACCAGAGATTGTTTTAACTTTTGTAGGTGTAATTGCATCAATAATATTTGCCATTTTAGGGCTGAAACTCGCCACAAGATCATTGACCGAGGCTAAAGTGAGTGCAGGCAGCCTAGAGAATGCCTCCATAAATAGAGTAGTGGTGTTCTCCTTAGACATTAAATCTGTAATAAAACAGTTCTTTGGCACTGCTACCGGTGGAGTTATTGATATGAATGTTAAAATCATCGACAATGGTGACAGAAAGTCAATGCATATTAAACACAACAGTTCTGTAAATTCATCAAAGAAGTTGAGTATTTTGGCCCGTAAATGGTTAATAGTAAAACGCGCGAGGCAGATTTCAATATCCAAGTCCAAGGTATTCAAAGAATGCAAACGTTCCCAATGATATCTGCCTACATTGATAACAATGAAGGGGAAGCTATTCCTCCTCTTCTCTTATCTACTCTGACCTCACTCATAACCTTGAAATTAGGAGGAGCGGATTCAAGAACTACTCCACTAATGTTTTGGTCTAACCAAGTTTCGGTTAAAAACATAAAAATCAACTTTATGCCAAAGAGAATCTTTTCCAACAGTAGCTTCTCGCCAGGCCAGTTTGGATAAGAGCCATCTGCCCTAAACAAGTGTCTGTGTCCCCAGAATGTCCCTTTCTACTCCAGTGGTTGACAGTTGATTCCATTTCTTGTGATAGTGGTGCGTACCTGTTTGCCAGATGCAGAGGCAGCGGTAATCTCTGGATGTTTTCCAGGCGTTGATGGAGAAGTCCGTGAAGGTTTCCGGTCGTCTTCATCTGACTAATAGTTTGAATACTTTTAAAAACTCTAGATGCCTGCATATCTCTTAGCCGTGAGCACAGCAGCGACGTTAGGCGCCACTGTTCCGTCTCAAGGCCTCCTCATGTTGATAACAGAACGGCAGAGTTTATATTATTCTCCAACAGTGTCCAGAGATAAGATCGATTGAACAAACTTGGTCCCCTTTTGTTCCATGTGGGTGTAAAGCTTTAGGCCTGGCACCCAGATTATCTCAGTGGGCTCTTGGACGATACCGGTGGCATTGATTGTTCAGGTCCATTACAAAAAGTAATATTATAATAAACATTTTTCATATTATTTTCTATGTCTATGTGCTCTACTTAGTTTATGCACATTGACCATTATATAGAAGTCTATATAAGTACCATAATGGTATTAAAGTAAAATACTGGTCATATGTAAAGTCATACTTGTACTAAAATGGCCCTTATCTCAATCCCAACACACTCACTTCAATAGCACTTAGTCAAGCAAACATAATGGTCTAAAAACAAAATGTTCTTGATGACTTCTACAGCGGCCTTGTATGTCTGGCTACCGGCTATCTGGAGAGGAGGAGTTGTGTCTGTAATCTCTTAAGAGGATCTGGTCTCACATCTATGGGAGGAGGAGAGCCACTAATTAGCAGACATGGCTGATGTTCTTTCAGAGCCAGCGTGTGTGTCTGAAACTAAGGGGTAGGAGTTTGTGAAAATTGGCATATCATTCGTTTGAGGGGAAAGATGCCATCAGAGGCTGAGCCTGGGTACATCCACTCGTGTAACTGCTGTCGCGAGTCCAGCGTTGGGAGGACAACCGAAGGACAACTATAAGGTAAAACTGCAGCTCAGGTTGGACTTCTGGAGACTCCTGTTTATCGTATGGCTTTTTCTTAACTGATGGAATTTGCGTGATTAAATTATTTCATCCTGTGTATATCTTATGTTTTTTTGGATCTTCTTTATTGTCTGTTTTTGTAACTTTGTTTTTGAAAGGTGCGATATAAATAGTTATCATTATTATTATTATTACTGCTGCTTTAGCAGCTGTGTGTTTCATGATGAACTGTGCTTAGTTTCCACACATACAATTATTATTATTATTAATAATAATAATAATACCAAATTAATGAATGAAGCAGGTTACACTCACAGTTTTGTTAGGTTTCTGCAATGTCACACTGTAATATTACATGATGATTTGAATTGTGCTATCTGAGGCCCAAGCAATAACAGCACCGTTTAAGATTACAAACATAAAGATTAAACAGGAATTATTTAACCATTTGCTAACACCACATCCCACACAGGGGAAGACATGCTGCTGACTCTACAAGTGTTCTGCAGCCTGATTGGCTGGCTGGCCCTCTACCTGCTGTTCTCCCTCAGCCAACGGCGGCCAGAGTGGAACTGTCGCCTGGTGACGCTGACCCATGGCATCTTCATCGTGCTGCTCACCGCCTATGTGAGCTTTATAGACGGACCCTGGCCCTTCACACACGTAGGTCCGTCGTAGCCTCGTGAAACCAAACTTTTTCCCCTTAGCTCGGGACGAGACCTGTGATGTGAAGTTCATTTAATGCTGGTCTTTGAAATACTGCAATGAACATGCTCATTTTCAAAATTGTTTTTGTGAATGTTGATTAAATAGTGATATAATGTTGGTATTTTGTAACATCTGCTCTTACCAGTAGCAGCTAATCAAAACCATACAATGTACTGCTTTTTATAGAGATAAAATTAATATTGAGCAGAATTGAGTTCAGCCTATTGGTCCGGCCCTCCACAACAGTCCCAGTTTCTCATGTGGCCCCTTGGGAAAATGAATTGGCCACCCCTGAAATATACTAGCAGCTGTTCTGCATCACTAGATGCAGATCAGTAGATGCAGATCACTGATCACGTCATTTAATATCACATATTAGGTTATATGTGATTTAGGTAGCCTAAATCACAGCGCTGAATGTAGTGGCAAATGATCTGTGTGTTTGCAGACAAACTGTGACCTTGTTGCGTTGTTACTGGCACTCGTTTTGAATATGCAGTTTTTCGGAATACATTGGAAGTCTTTGTTCAAAATTCAAAGTGCATTCCCCACATGAAACGGAGCTAGGCTAATGTAACGCTCCAAATCAATGCAAGCGGCTAATGGAAAACAAATGCTATCCCGACGAACTCTCCCTCTGGATGCACAGTCATGAATTTGGAATGAGACGACTCGTCTGAATCTCAAGTCAGGCGAAAGCGAAATCAGAGATATTTCGGCGGGTCCCTTTAACATGTTTTATAGGGTTTCACTGCTGTCATGCTGTTATCCCTGTGCTTGACTGGCATGTCCCCTGAACCCACCTCAACCCACCCCTTCTCCATGGCCCACCAGGTACAGACAACACCGTCCTCCAGACCCGGGTGATGGCCATCTGCTTGGGCTACTTCTTCTTCGACTTGGGCTGGTGCCTGCGCTACGGGTCCGAGGGTCCCATCCTACTGGCCCACCACGCCGCCAGCATCACCGGGATCCTGCTTGCGCTGGTCATGGGCAAGTCCGGGTGTGAGACGTGCGTGACTATCCTTGGCAGCGAACTCACCAATCCTCTGCTGCAGAGCCGCTGGTTCCTGCGGCAAGCGGGCCGATACGACAGCGTCCTGGGAGACGTGGTGGACGTGCTTTTTATCACGGTGTTTGCCACCATGCGCATCGGCT
Source organism: Bathygadus melanobranchus (assembly GCA_900302375.1). Taxonomy (NCBI): domain Eukaryota; kingdom Metazoa; phylum Chordata; class Actinopteri; order Gadiformes; family Macrouridae; genus Bathygadus; species Bathygadus melanobranchus. The sequence continues at coordinate 12,646 of OMKP01078858.1, forward strand.
TAGGCTCGCTGCTGTTGTACTGCGAGATTGTGTCGCCCAGGCCCTCGCTGGTCACCAAGGTGGGCGGGGTGGTCATGTACGTGTTGGCCTGGGTCTTCATGGTTGACATCACCAGATTCGCTGTGAAAAAGAGTCGTGCCAAGTACAAACGGTGGGAGGATAAGTGTAGGTTAGACAAATACAAAATGGACGATTCGGAGAAGATTAAAGATAAGTGATTTACCATGGATAAGATCCTTGTAAAGTATGTTTCCTTTTTCCTCTCAAGGGACAAAAGCACTTGATGGGCCAAGTGATGGAAAGCTAAGCTTTAAATATGATGTGACACCTGAATATAGCATTTGCAATTTGAACAGATATGTTTACATTTACATTTACATTTAGGGCATTTGGCAGACGCTTTTATCCAAAGCGACTTACAATAAGTACATTTGTCGAAAGAGGGAGACTATATCACTGATGGTACAGTACATTTAGAATACAACAAGTTTCAACCATTCCTGATTGCCAGGTCAATATGTGAATATGTGACAATATATGTGTATGGAACATCACACTATAAAATGTCCAATCGCAAGTCTTTGTGTGACTTACTGATTAGTGGAATTGCTGATACAGCTTCCATGGATTACCAAATATCTCTGGTTTGGAACATGTGCTAAATAGGAATTTCCTTATTTAAATGACTATGTTCATGGTAAATGGTGAATGGATTGCATTTATATAGCGCTTTACTGCTCAACCTCGGGTAGTACGTCATGGTAATTAGGTCAGTGGAAACTTTTAATATTTAGTTTTGTTTTTGGTTCAAGACCAATCAGTTCTTACAATGTGATTTTGCAATGTCAGATAGCTACTTTATTGAGTGAAGCAAAAAAAAAAACATTTGGTTGAAATCTCAGATGACATTGTTATCTCTGTCGTTGTCGTCGTATTTCCCTACTTCTCAGATGACATTGTTATCGCTATCTTTGTCATCGTATCTCTCTACTTCATGGCTACCAACATGGGCATGTCACGCGTTTTGCATTACAAAATCAATCTCGACTAAACGCACTAAATGCGTGACACGGAGAACGCAACAATCTGTGGTCAACCCCACTCAATTCATCCATCTTTATCACATTTTCTTCACACCTTATCACAGCCCTGTTTTCAGCTCAAACGTCAGAAAACAGTACAACATACAATGCCCCTTAAAATGCAAATCGTCCACAACCTCTCCACTGCGAGCGTGACCTGGGCGCGGCACACACCATTACCTCGCTCAACCGTCAGAACGTGAGCCGACAAGTCACCTGCCTGCGGGTAAACCCGACCATTCGGTGAATTCGTCCACCCGTCCATTCCTTCTCAACCACTCTGCGTATTTTATTGTCTTATGGGCTTTCGGATGGACATTTGTGTCCAAAGAAGACCCATACATTAGCAGCTATAGTTTGTTTGTTTTTTGTTACCGGCGTAGTTTTTCTTTCGCCAATGTTTATATAAGGGACACCTTTGTGCCAGTGGGGGTTATTGTTAAATGAATGGACCCCTCCGTTTGTATTTGAACAGGCTTTCAGTTCAAATACGTAGAGAAATGCGTGTGACCACCGGATTCCAGACCATCAAGGACAGCAGCAGCACAGTTCCAATGACCCGGTGCCATGCACCTGTCCTATTCAACTGTGTTCAACCACTTAACATACAGAAATGTCATTTTAAACACCGGCAGGCAAAAAAAATACCTAAGCACTACCGCACTTCAGCCAATGCAGTAGAGGAACTAATCCACCCTGTAAAAAAAATGGCCTACCTCTATCTATGTTTCTCTCTCTAGTATCTCTGAGGAGGAAAGATAGTGTCCGCTCCACACACAGCGTGGGTCTGTGCGTGCAAAGTAGAGGGCCTGTTTCTTCCCCCCACACCATTAGATTTCCATGCTGCTGCAGCGCACGGCCTGATGCTTTGCATACAGTTACAGTGCAGCTCCGGAGGCCAGCAGCACACAGTAAGCACAACAGTCTCATGAGCCTGCAGAGGGACGGCCAGCACCACGTCACCCCCGACAGGGAGTGTTCTGGTGGATCCACGTAGCGCTGTGTTATACGTACGGGGTATTAGATAGGTAGGTAGGTAGATTCATGATTTAAAAAGGTACAACATGGCAGAAGATGGATGGATAGATAAATAGACTGATAGATAGATTGATAGAAAACTGGATTCATATTTGAAAACAGTGCAATGGGTAGGTAGATGGATAGATAGACAGACAGACAGACAAACACGTATATAGACCATTTAAAATTGATGTAAAAAAACATTTATGGATCGATAGATAGACAGGCAGACAAAGATTAATCATTTAAAAATGATTTTCTAAGCTGCTAGATAGATAGATCGACAGCCAGCCAGACAGATAGATCGACAGCCAGACAGACAGATAGACAGACAGCCAGACAGACAGATAGATAGACAGACAGATAGATAGATGTAGTAGCTCCTGATCCGTTGACTCGTTCTTGGAGTGACCTCTACCTGTATTTGCATGGCAAGGTTCTGGCTGCAGCTGCATTTTCCATGCAGACTCTTTAATTTACTCTATGTAAAATAGGTAGGGCAACATTACAGGGGCAGAGCTTTGTAGCTTTGGACAATGGAGATCTATTTAAAGAATCTGCAGACAGGATTCGTACACACAAATCTGTTTGTTTTGGAAACACTTGTTAATATTTAGGAGCCACTGGCTGATGATTGGTTGGTTTATGTTTTAGGTTCCAGATTATTTGTTTTTATAGTCATATCGTTGACATTAATAGTTGTGTTTGTGATTTATTCTTCTACTCTTTTTATTGGTATAATGTTATTAAATATAAACCCCACAAGCTGGTCATGTGGCTGGCTCATCTTTCCAGACTTGTGTAATCGAAAGAGACTCAAGTGCAGACATCGGCGAAAACAAAGCAGGTGAGACAGCGCTATTATGGGGTTTGACCACGCAGCCAACGGACTGCAAACAGTGCAAACAGTGAGTCCTCATAAACCACCTTTTGTCCGTGCTTTTCAAAAGGTCCGTAATCCTCGTCAAACAATCCAAAACTGAAGATGGGTGGGTTTGGGGGGAGGGTTAGAGAGAGAGGGGAGGAAAAAGAAAACAAGAGAAAGGCCTGATTTACCTATCAGTTAAGATTGTGGCTCCTCTGTGCATGCTCCTGTTACTCTGACCGTGTCCTTTGTCTGGGGCTAGGGCTCGGTCTCGGACCTGGAGCGGCATTTGCATGCCGAGGGACACTTGAATGCGTTGGCCCCCCGGATTCTCACTGCCTGCCATGCAAAACCCGCGGGGGACCAGTTAAAAGAGGCGCACGCGCACAGTCAACACAGGTGCACATCAGTCAAAACACTGCCCAAATGTCCCACCCCTCCAACCTCCCCACCCTCCCCCAGCACCAAATCTTACCACCCTACACAGGGAGCGCTATGGAAATGAGCGCAGTGATTCCCGTCAGGCTAGCGGCGGTGGGCATGTGGAGTCTGTCAGAGCTGACTTTTGTCGAAGTCCGAGTCGGGCCCCCTCCCCTGGACGATCACCAAGTGTAGGCTGTAGTGTTGGGATTCCACTGCAGGGTTTGCTTCTGGCTGTGCTGAGCCATACGTGGCAGTTCTACCTGAAGTGGGGTTAGGGTCGTAGTAGTGTCGCGTTGATCGGAGGAAGACGCCCAAACGAGGAAAGGAGAGAATGCCAAGAGCTTTCCTGGTCAAGAAGAAGCAGGCGGCCTGCGGGGGCTGGAGATGGAGAGAACCAGAGCAGTTGGAGTGGAAAGAAGAGTCCTCAGAGGGTAAGGCTTTCTTCTTTACTTCTTTTGTCTGAAAACGGCCTCCTCCTCGGGTTAACACCACTGCTGAGGTTCTATCGGGTCTCAAAAGTAAGATGAACTGACAAGGTTTCGGTTGAGTCAGGGTGGTGGGGGGGACAAGTATTGAGTTCAGCACTGTGCGTGTAAAAAGGTTGGATTACTCAGGTGCTTTCCGCTTCTCCCCTCAGTTAGCGACGGCGCTCAGGAAGAGACGTTGAGCCCACCAGATGTCCCCCAGCCAGCCGCTCCCCCTCAGACTCCTGCCCTCGGATCAAAAGAAGCACCAGGATCGGCGTTACCACCGGCTCCCGCGCTGGGAACGAGGGAACCACACCCGGAGACGAGCCAGGACTGGCCTGCCGTGCTGCCCCCGGCCCAGCTTTACCACGCAAATGCCTTGGCACTGGCCAGCCGTGCCAAGGTACTTTAAACACATCAATTCACTTATTTACTTGCGGTTTTCACCTTGTCTAGATCAGATGTTTGCTAACCTTTTCAATTATGAGTTCAGAAATGAAGAAAGGGATATTTAAAAAAAACCAAAACTATTTTAGGTTTCGTTTGTACCACTACATTGAACCTATTTGGACCTATTTTACCTATTTTAACTTTCCTGCCTTGACATAATTAGAAAATATATGTCATGGCACTTTTCTGTATCCGAAAAAGATACCTTGATATATATTAAAGTAAAGTAAAAAAGTAAAATACAGAAAAGACAACGCGATCGTCTCACGTTTGTCGACCCGCTGCTGTTGTTCACTCACCACGTCAATCATCTGTGAACCCTGGTGTTTTAGCCCCGCCCCCGTGTGGCGCCCAGCTCGGGGGACTTCCTGTGCTCGGTGTGTCACAAGGTGTTCCCTCTGCAGCGCATGCTAACGCGCCACATGAAGTGCCACAGCCTGGTGAAGAGACACCCATGCCGATACTGTGGCAAGGGCTTCAACGACACGTTTGACCTCAAGAGGCACATGCGCACACACACAGGTGAGGAGGTGGACACACACACACACACACACACACACACATTAATTAACATTAATGCTTCACCTATATATTTGAATAACCCATCTAAACCTGAGTGTGTGTGTGTAGACCCGAGGACATTAAATGGATATTAAGTCCGGTCTTTAAAGAAAGCACTCCCTTTTTGCATATCTATTAAAATTAGATCCTTTCCTCTCGTTCATGACAGACTTGTAAAGCTCACACGCTACGTTCCTTTCATGGCTGTTTAAGTAAAGCGTCGTTCCACGAGTATATTTCACCTTGCCTCTAAAGAGGTGCCACGACCCCATTGTGTGCAGTCTGTGGTTATAAACGCTCGCTCTCTGTTCCGCAGGTATCCGACCCTACCGGTGCGAGCTCTGTGAGAAGGCCTTCACACAGCGCTGCTCTCTGGAGTCCCACAAGCGGAAGATCCACGGCGTCCACCAGCAGTACGCCTACCGCCAGCGACGCTCCAAGATCTTTGTGTGCGAGGACTGCGGCTTCACCTCCAACCGGCCCGACGAGTACTTTGTCCACGTCCGGCAGTGCCACCCGGGCAGCCCTGCCCTGCGGCGTTACTACCGGCGACAGGCCCACGAGAACTCCAACTTTGGCGCGGCCGAGTGTAAACTCAACCCCTATCTCGTGTACTCAAACTCTGGCTACTTCATCTGAGAGGAGAAGGACGATGGACGAGTTACCTTTTTGTTTAGCATGAAGTTGTAACGGTGTGGTAATGTAAACATGTAATATATGTAAGATATGACATTTTGAAGACAAGCTCTTCTTCTAGTAGTCCGATAGTTTAAATCCTGATTTCATCATTGTAATTGGACATATCGTTATTTTTATCAACCTGTATTTTGACTATTGTATTGTTTTATTTACTTAATTTGAAACTCTGTCCTTTTATCCAAATGATTAAAAAATATTGTAAAAAAGGAAAGGTGATATTGTTTTTGTCACAAACACGTCTCTGCCCCTGTCACTGTCCCTGTGATTCCCTGCTTGTCTTTAGTTGTCACCAGTTCCCCACCTGTCCACCAGATGCCCTCGGACTGTGGAAAGACTAATTACTTCATTCCCCTCACCTGTGTGTCCTCGTTTATCTCCCCTCCTGGACTTCATTCTCTCATTAGCCCCTTTATACAGATCTTGCCCCTCTCCCTTTCTTCCATGTCGGTTCGTTGTCTATGTCATGTGTTGTTTCATTGTCCTTTTTTCTTAATTCCTGTGTTCCGTTTCCCGAGCTACATGCCTAAGCTTCGTTTCTTTGTGATTTAAATAAACGTTGTGTGCCTCCATCTACATTCGGGCCCTATCCTACGTGTACCTCTCCCTGGACTCCACGTAAGACTTTTGGTTATTTTTGGTTTGTTTCTTTGTTCAAGTAAGAACTTCCTGGATATGGCAGCTGAGAAGCTGGGGGTGGCTTTATACTTCATACGTCAAAACCAGCTACTAATCTGGCCAATGATAATCCGGCACTCATCATAATAACAAAGTTGCATCACAATTGACAGTGAAATGTCAGCATGACATTCTACTAGATGACATTTAGATACTACTTAGTTATATAATAATCTTGCATGGCAGCAAGATACTATGAAGTGAAGTTACACACATAAAGTACAAGTAAATGATAAACTATACGTTGAACCTAATTAAAAAGTGAATATTGGGAGAAAAAAACATCACACACATTCAAAAGCCTTTATTTAGATTAGATTATTTAGATTACGTCATGAGGGCCGAATTAGACATGTCATGAAATCCATAAAGGGTGGAGTCAGTAGGGATAAAGCAGTGGTGTAGCTGTAAACTAACTTGAAGACAAAGAAAATAGCACCGTATTCTGCTGGCTTAATGGTTTGGCAGGAGCCCTATGTGTTATCAAGGTGCAACTAGCAATCCGGTTTTTTTAGCTATTTCCATAATGTGATATTCACAGCTAAAGAAGAAGTATATGAAATTACCCAATGTGTTGTGACAACGTAGTGATCTTTCATCATATGTAAAACGTATATAATTCAGAAATGGTCTACAATTAAAATGTCCACTTCTAGATAATAGCACAAATATTGACTCAGCCTACTGCATATCCAGTCTGGAAGTGGTTTTTGTTCTAATGAGGAACAGTAATCTGCCTTTGATTCCAATGTATTTTTGGTTTCTACTATTCTATATCGTTTCAATCATTCATGTTACCTTAAAACTCCCTTTGACTAAGACTGAGTACACTTCTTATGTTGAATGTCTCGTCGTATAAAGACACATATTCTCACACACACACACACACACACACACTATTCTCTCGGACTCACTTACGAAATACACGCACGCACACACACACACAGTCTGTTCCCAGATATTAG
>OMKP01078860.1:0-21346 GCA_900302375.1 Bathygadus melanobranchus
GCTCTCAGAGGCTACAGGGAGGGAAGGCTGTCAGAGGCTACAGGGAGGGAAGGCTGTCAGAGGCTACAGGGAGGGGAGGCTCTGAGAGGCTACAGGGAGGGGAGGCTGTCAGAGGCTGCAGGGAGGGAAGGCTCTGAGAGGCTACAGGGAGGGAATGCTCTGAGAGGCTACAGGGTCGGGAGGCTCTGAGAGGCTACAGGGAGGGAAGGCTGTCAGAGGCTACAGGGAGGGAAGGCTGTCAGAGGCTACAGGGAGGGAAGGCTCTGAGAGGCTACAGGGAGGGAAGGCTGTCAGAGGCTACAGGGAGGGAAGGCTGTCAGAGGCTACAGGGAGGGGAGGCTCTGAGAGGCTACTGGAGGAGAGGCTCTCAGAGGTACGTTTACGACCACATCTCTTGTATGCTGCTAGATTTCACACACACCTGTGCGAAGATCTTGACCAGTTTGGACTGGTGTGAAGGCCGGATGTCCAGAAACTCCCTCCACCATTGCTTGGCATACACTAGGAACAGCCTCTCCTTCTCCGCAGTCCTCTGGCGCTCCAGGGATTGCTGGACAAGAGAGGTTTGCCAACACACATTGAGAGGTGTACAGTACATACTGAGTAGATACGCCGTTCAAGTCTTTCAATGAGGTGTTGAGTAATGAGTGATACTTTAGATTGGATTCATTTCAAAGTATGAGAATGGAGAAAATGACACACAACTCAGACAGACAGACAACGGAGCCCCTGCTGACCTGTGTGGTGATGATGTCAGCGTGGAGTGTCTCGGTCAGCGGAGGGTAGAGCTCAAGACTGATGGTCAGCACACCAGCTGGTAGTTTACACTCACTTCCTACACACACACACACACACACGCAGCAGTTGGCGTGTCCCAGAGAGCAAAATAATCCTACCGTTGATGGATGCTTCTCAAAAACCCGTTCTTCAACAGAAACTTGACATGAGGATTTCAGCAGATTGATCTGCACCACAATGCCACATCAAAGTCAGCCACATCTGCACTTTACACATTGTGCATCTCTAGACTCTAGTCTTCCTAGTAGTCTTTAGACTCTAGTCTTCGTAGTCATCTCTAGACTCTAGTCTTCCTAGTAGTCTTTAGACTCTAGTCTTCGTAGTCATCTCTAGACTCTAGTCTAGTCTAGGAAAAGGGAACTTTGTCGTTGTGGTGAGGGGACACACCAACACAATGCCGTGGTATGGATGTGTGGAGCTCCATACGGCCAGTGGTTGATTAAGACGTCCACTTCCGAGAGAGGATTGAGCTTCTCAGTGTTTGAGTTTGACTAAAACAGGGAGTTCCCTTACACTTAGTATAAAGTATAAATCCCAGTCAACCCACTCACCCACTCCCAGCAACTCCACACTGAAGCAGGTTCTCCCACTGGGTGCACTGAGGACAGTCCTCCAATCCAGGAAGTAGGAGGAAACCAGAGTTGTCTCATGGGAGGTGTCAGTCTTTATCAGAACCAAGTGTACTGGGTCACAAATGGACAGCATAGTGGTGCAATCTGCCATTCTGCTACCTTCTCCTAAAACACAAGATATTGAGTTAAAAGGTGAGTAAACGCCTTTTACAACTATAGCGGTGATCCATAGTTTGATCAGCCCAACAGAACCCAACAGAACCCACGCACCACTTCCATCTCGGTGGACCTCTAACAGGAAGCCCTCTTGCAGGTCGGGCTCGCAGGCACACGGAACCGGCTTTGACCGGAACCTCTGGTTTCGGAAGTGCAGGTAGAGCCTGAAGGTGGAACACACCTGGCCCGGCAGGGGCTCTGGGTCCTGCAGGTGCTCCAGAAAGGCCTTCCCACCCAGAACCTGAAGATGAAGGTAACGCCGGGCCGGGTCTATGTCCACTGAAAGGGGATGAAGAGGATCAATCATGATCATAAGTCATCATGAGTCAAAACATAAAACAAGAGATGCATGCTGTGGTCGAGTTTGTAATGAATTGTCTCACTTCTATTGAGCTTCACCCGGTCTTCAGCAACATGAGCAGCAGACTTGTCTCTCTGTCTGTCCGTGTCTTGCTGTACATCCTACCAAATCAAACACAGTTAGTTTTCAAAGATAATCCAAAATAGTTTGTACAAAGTCAGCCTACATTTTTTCATTTAGCATTTTTTGAATTGTTGTATGTTCAATTGTTTCTATAACATATTCTGGTCCTCTCCAGTAGTACACAACCAAATATTGGGTCACCTGAGTGAGCTTAAAGTCCCTCATGACATCATCTATGATGCCCCTGCGCTGCAGAGCCAGGAGGAAGTGGTCCTGGGAGAAGGTGTGCGGTCCAGCTCCCGCGTCGTCGCTCAGCGTCTCGGACAGCACCTCGCGAATCTTCCCATGGACATCCATCTGACCATGGTTATCCATTAGATGTTCAGCACATAACTTACTATCTTAGTGTAAACGGATAGTAAACTACACCACACTAGTAGTAGTAATTATATTGCATAGTAATATCAATACTGACTGTTTATATTACACAGTGGACAATATAAACAGTCAGTATTTATATTACATACAAGTCATGAATACGGACTGTTTATATTGCTCACTGTGTCAATTGTACATGGAGCTACGTGTGGACGGGACACCACTGCTAACAATAGTGTTGGGGATCACAAGAGGAGCCTACGATGAAAGAGTGAATAATAAATGATATATGAATAATGTTGACCTTTATCAGATGCTTGTGGATGCTGTCCTTCAGTTGGCTGACGTTCACAGACATGGTGACAAATGAACAAGATAAACAACACATATATCCCGCATGTACTTCACATGTCGCTCTGTAATACAGAACAGTTATAGTTATAATATAGTTACAATATAGTTATAATATAGTAGAAGTCAAATTAAGTTCGCTCCGTTTAAACGGTGGCGGAAAACCAAGCGGGAATGCGCCCGTGTCGAATGCCTGTTGGTAATTATTTAACTGCCTGTTGATAATGATTTAACTGCCTGTTGGTATTTATTTAACTTGGTGACTCAATCACATAACACCCGATACGTGTCGAATCGTGCAGCTGTGTGATATTTGTAGCAGAATTCAATTGTTATTAGTCTCAATTTCGTGTAAGTTCGCAAAACAATCGACCCTTTTCGGCTGGACTTTTAAAACCGCTCTAATGTCGTAAGCGAACTGCGACAAATAAAGAGAGGACCCCTCTGTAGTTTTCACCCTACTGGGATGTAGTCCGTGCTTTTTTACTGGGACATCAAATGAATGCTTTTTTAATAATAATAATAATAATAATAATAATAACGACAATAATGAAAAATAGATAATTAATTAATGTATCCTTTATATTTATCCTTTATCCAGGCACATCTCATTTGGACAGGTGCAGTTTTAGCCTCACAGTCTTCATATGATCCTGGTGTTCTGGAACACTACAGGGGTACCAGTGTTACACTATAATGCAGTCAATATGAGATGGCTTCTTCTTCAAACTTGGATTCACTTCCTGGAATTCAGAGATTGCAGCCAACTTTTCCATTGCTATATTAATGGAGTGCGGTGTCCCAGGGGACATAATGCTGTGACACGCAGCTCAGTGATGAAGGCCATTAACAGCATTATGTCCCAGGGGACATAATGCTGTGACACGCAGCTCAGTGATGAAGGCCATTAACCACTTGCTGCTTCCACTGATGCCGTGGACAATGAATTTCAAACATACGACCTGACTTTATCAAATATTTTATTCAAGAAGTAATTCATAATTTACTTCCCATCATGTTCTTGCTGCACCTCAGCAATACACAAACCTCCTCTGAATTTTATGAAGGTAAAGAACAGATTGAATGGAATGTTATGGCTGATAAGTTGTGTTGAATCATGTAAAAACCAACCCCAAAGGGTAAATATCCAGCGTTTCACAAAGTATTTATCAATGCATCTCAAAGGGGTCAGCACATACGAACACATTTGGTTTGAAAATATCTTTGATACAACTGGGCAAAGAGAGATATCCACACATCAATAACAGACACAATTGGACGGTCGGAGGTGTCCAGACTCCTGGAACGTGAACCTCCTGACATCAACCTGGAGGAAGTATCACTCCCTAGAAAGGGAAGAGTTACCATAGCCCGGCTAAGGTCAAACTGGCACCCTTCACTGGGAGACTACCAGAAGAAAATCAACACGATGAGTAGATACCATGAAGAGGACGACTCGGTGGAGCACTACCTTCTAAAATGTTGGGCTCACAGTGAAGCAAGGGAGAGAAGTGGAGTGACAGAATTGGAAGATCTTTGGAGACGGCCAGCAGCAGTACACGCATACAATCTTCAGACGGAGCTCTAAGTATAGAGCTCTGAGGCTACTACTACTACTACTACTACTACTACTACACCAAGGTATCCACGGCCAGTAAACAGGTGGATTCAGTTTGAACAAGTCACTCTTCAGTTCTAATGCAAGGCACATTAAGAAATAAATCAAAGGGGGAAACTAGCGTACGCACACTCACTAGCAAACTTTATTTTACTGCCATCAACATCGCATTGGATTTCAGATTTTGACACAGACAAGACAGTCCACATGTGCAGATACACACATCTCTTGTATTGGTCCCACTCCATCGATGACATAGCTGGTGGAATTATGAGCTCACTTCCTAATTCAACTAATCTAAATGATGAAACCCCTTGTTTCAACATTACATTAAGTTACAGATCCTATCAGCTTCAATGTTGTTGTGTTAGAGATGTAACAGCAAATCATTCTGTGTTACGCAGCTATGGGATTTGACCTACACCCCAACACTTGACAATTTAAAAGCCACAAGGTCACAAGCTATGTTGCTTTCCCCATGAATAGTGAACCTAAAAACACACCAATCAACCCAACCAGTGGGTTAGCAAACAAAGCAACAGAAGCAATAGAATAGCCTTAGGAGAAATAAAAGTGACGTTTACATCGGGTTACCTTACAAGCTTGTCTATAGGCTTCATTCACCTAGCCTAGCCTAGCCTAGCCTAGTCTTATTACAACCAGGTACTGTTTACAACCAATATGCCCTATGCTAGGTGAAGCACATCTATTGGTCATGTGACAACTAAAACCTACAAGGTGAAAGCAGAAATGAACAGATTGACATTCTCTTAAGAAGCTAGCTAAGTAGCTAACGGCCCAGAGCCTCTTGCTTCCACACTTACTGGCATGCCACATGGGCAGAAATGGAAGAGCAAACGTTTAAATGCATAAATGCATGCATGAAACGCAGAACAGTTTTCGTGATAGAAAAAGCTCTGTTGTCGTTGACCTCTTGTCTTTGGAGTCACGTCTCCTACGTATATCTCTATGGTAGGATGGGAAGTCAACACACATACACTCGCATACACACATATTCCATTTGAAATGCAAAATGTAAAACATGTCTACAGACACCTGACCTGTTATGATACAGTACATTCATCAAGGGTGAAATAAAGACGTTTTAAATCATCGTGCTGGCACCAAGATCCTGAGATGTTACTAGTTTTGTTTTTTGTCTTGTTAAGATCTTACATGAAAAATAAACAGACTCAATTGATCTAGCGCTCCTGTGTGTTCAGAAGAAATAAATACCCCCGGTTATGCACATATTACCCTCTAACTCTACTTTTAACGAGAAGAAAGTACCTAATCCCTGGTACTGGTGCAAAATAAAGAGTCTGTTTGAACCAAGTTCCTCACTGGGAGTACATCCAACACACGAGCAGGCCGACAGCCAAGGCCGCCCCGGCGCCCACGTTCAGCAGAATGGGTCTCCAGTAGAGCCACTTCTGCCTGCCCCTCTCAGAGTCGCTCAGTCTCTGTTTCATCTGTTGGATCTTCTGCGCGGTGCAGGCGATCCGATCTTCGCGGTGCCTCTTCCTCACACTGGAAAAAATAAAATAAAATCAAGACAAGCAGTTGGCAATTAATCCCAAATGAACACGCCAACAGGCGAGGAGAGTTTAGTTTTCCTGGAAGCTGATCAGGATTTAAACACGGTTTGCCTTCTGACAACAAAGTGTTGTTTCTGCAGGACTTACGACCCAGAGTTCTCCTCTGCGTTGTGTTCGTGGGTGAGTGCGCTCGCCCTATCTCCGTCTGATCTGTCGTCCCCCGGGGCCACCTCTGGCCCCGGCCGGGGTCCCGGCTGGCCGTTGAGTTTGTTTTCCAGGCTAGGCCTGGGCGGTGGGGGTGGCGGGGCCAACTCGGGCTCTTTCCTCTTGCTCTGTGAAGGCGGACCGAAGATACAATGGAGGACCGTTAGCATGCTCTCAGTGACTTTATGAAAACAAAGACACATCTGTTGGGAAATTAAAGCATAGTTGGTGGGTTATGACGGCAGCATGTCTAGTCCGTAGAATAATGACACCGTAGGATTACATTATCTCAAATAATGGAGCACTTGAAAAACAAGTAATCCCTCATTAATTAGTCATCCACATTTCTTCTCTCAAGGAAAAAGTTTTGTGACAAGAAACAGTGCAATGGGCCGTGTGAATGGAGCTGGCAGACAAGACGCAGCACAGTCAGCACTGTGGGAAGCCACCAGAGCCTATTGACACTGAAATAGTTGTATAGTTGGTGACTTAATTCAGCCCATATAGGAGTTGTCTGATCAGCATATACCTGAACGGTTTCCCCTAAGGAATGTCATGTACCTTCAAAGGGTAAAGGTATACCTGTATCTGGTGGTCCTTCAGGATGAGTCTGGCTCCCTCCATCACAGCCATGTAGGAGAAGCGCAGCTGGTCTGGGGTCTGAATCAGCCCCATGCGGTACCCCCTCATGTCCAGGAGGACCTTCTGGATGTCTATGGACGAGACGTCCCCTCGCTTGGCCATCTACCCAAACACGTTCTTTTAGTACGAACGAAAATCAACGTTTGATAGTTGACAAAACCTCTAACAGCTACCTGTTAGAGGTCTGACATGACTGGATTATGAACCAAGGCACAACTGAACAAACTAAAAATCCAGGCTAACATTGGCAGGCCAAAATATTTGATTCGTCTGGCAAGATGTGCCTTGTCAACCATGTAACTTAGCAAAGCTTCCCTCTAGTTGTTTGCAGACGTATTGTATTTTGATCTTGGTTCTTACCAGAACCAGACAGGTGTCCACTAAGGAGAAGGTCCCAGACCGGCCGATCCCAGCGCTGCAGTGCACCACAGACGGGCCGTGTTCTGGGCCCAGCGAGCCAGACTCGCGCACCTTGACGAGGAAGTCGAGGAAGGAGGCCGGGGACTCGGGAACCCCAAAGTCAGGCCATGTGGTGTAGTGGAAGTGGTATATCTCCCTCGACTCTCCTGTCTGGATCGAGATGCAAATAACAACAATTAGACCCAATTGTTAGTGAACTGTTTCAGGACTAATAGTACAAAGGGATCCAAAATAATTATCGAAAGGTATTCACAGATCCCACATGGACGGCCGACCTGCTTTTCGGGAATACACGTCATCACCAAATTTAAAATCGTATCAGAGGCTGAGCTATTAGGGTTTAAAAACCAGAGTAATAATAATTCACAGAAAAACAGGTATCCACAGATACTCTGAATACCTAAAAAGGTAAAGATTACCAAAAGTAAAACAGCAGAAGTGATTTTAAATCTAGAAATGAAGGCTTCATTTGCTTACCTTTGTGTTCTGTAGCTGTAGCAAACGTATTGTAAAGCAGGACTGTTCCTCCTCTACAAGTAGCCTCACAACAAACCCTGTGTCTGAGAAGCTCATCTGTTGCTGCTGTGTGGTGGGCCAGTACTGCGCACACTTTTCCTGTCACAAGAACAATGATTTACTAATGGGACATATGACCATCTTAGTACATGAACACTTCTACTAGCCCTGCATCAACACAAACAGCATTTAGGCTCATGTCGGTTACTTTTAACACACTTTAAACACTTTTACGTTGAAGAGCAAATGCATGGATTGGAAATAAACAATACACTAGAAGCAACATGTCATGGAAACGTGTGGTTGACTTAAACTCATAGAGGAAGTTGGTTCAGTATGCGTTTTAATAATGATTTAACAGTCTATGGATGTGGACAGAATATGATACATCTACGTTATACTTACAGATCCTTTTTCCATGACTCGGTTGAGCATTATAACTGCCTTACAGCACTGCTGCCAGATCATCAACCAGAAATGGCCACAAGTGTTCCTCAACGGACCCTTTAAACATGGGAGAAGTTATAGAATAACGACTGAAACTTTGAACATACACAGAAACTAAACTAGCCCCGTCCCCGGAGTGTGCCAGGAGCCAACATGGCCACCTCTGAAACCATAACAACACATGAGGACTACCTGTGGTATTGTACAGT
Source organism: Bathygadus melanobranchus (assembly GCA_900302375.1). Classification (NCBI taxonomy): domain Eukaryota; kingdom Metazoa; phylum Chordata; class Actinopteri; order Gadiformes; family Macrouridae; genus Bathygadus; species Bathygadus melanobranchus. Next base: position 8,334 of record OMKP01078860.1, read on the forward strand.
AAACACAAGGAAGGACATCCAATGAACACAGAACTTAACACGTAATGGCAAAGAAAATACTCCCAAGAAGAGCAAAACAGCAGAGATATGCAAGCACCGTGTGATGTGACACACGTTAGAAAACACATGTTAGAAAACATGCAGAAGGCAAGCATGTTTCCGGCTTGTGATGTGAAGATGTACAGCAACGAGGTCAACTCAAACATTTGATGTTGAAAACTCACCTGAGATAGAATATAAGATCTTTGAGCCTCTTCCACCATGACGAGGCTTGCGTTGATATAGTCATTTTCACAGTTTTCAAGTTTTACTCTGCTATGATCATCTGTAAGATATGGAGCAGAATTAATATTGTACCAAATGTAACATTATGAAGGTTTAGGGGTTCATAGGTGACACTTACATGGACTAACATCTCTGTAACGGTTCAAATTTCGATTTGCAGGAAGTTTCGCCACTTTGAAGGGGTATTTACTGGCTTGGTTGCGGATTTCCTAAATGAAGAAAGACAGCAAATCCATTACACTAGTGTACCGAAAAGACATGTTCAGACAGAAGTACAGACAGAAGTACAGACAGCCGTGACAGATGATGCAGTGAGAGGCTACCGATATGTTCCTAAGATTATTTGGGAATTAAAGTATAATGCTTTTATTAATACAGACGCAAAGTATACTCAATAGAATACATTATATTGTATTCTATAATTGAATATACTTCTGGTCTGGTTGTATATTGCATATTAAAAAAACAAAGGTGGCAACACATTCTGAGAACATGAACAGAGCTTATGATGACACGGAACTCAGCACTATTCTGAGAAGGCTTTCATTAACTTCCAAGTAATAGCTTGTTGTGTATGTTCCCTGTCCGATGGGGTTGAGTCGGTTATAAATCACATGGCTTGACATGTCAGTCTCTTCATTCTGCACGTCTAATCAGACACTTGCTATAATGAGTTGAAAAATAACACAACATACGCATAACAAGATAGGCTCCAAAAATATACAGTAGTTACTGGTGACAACAAGGCATATGAAACGTATTTAAAAAAGGACAAGACAACTAGTGTGTGACTACAGTCTAATTTTACTCTTAGAGAAGTGATACAAGTGAGTCTCTAAAAGCATGCGCCTTCTCGGTAAGTCCCAGCGGGTTCTAGGAAGCATCAGCCGCTGTGCGCCACATCACCATCATCATCACCACCACCGTGACTGGAGGAAACCCTTCATAGTCTAGGAGACCCTTCATACAGTCTGTGAGGAAACCCTTCATACAATCTAGGAGGAGACCCTTCATAGTCTTGGAGGAGACCTTTCATACAGTTTAGGAGAAGACCCTTCATACAGTCTAGGAGGAGACCCTTCATACAGTCTATGAGGTGATCTTACATACAGTCTAGGAGATCTTTCATACAGTCTAGGAGATCTTTCATACAGTCTGTGAGGAAACCCTTCATACAATCTAGGAGGAGACCCTTCATAGTCTTGGAGGAGACCTTTCATACAGTTTAGGAGAAGACCCTTCATACAGTCTAGGAGGAGACCCTTCATACAGTCTATGAGGTGATCTTACATACAGTCTAGGAGATCTTTCATACAGTCTAGGAGATCTTTCATACAGTCTAGGAGGAGACCTTTCATACAGTCTAGGAGACCCTTCATACAGTCTAGGAGGAGACCCTTCATACAGTCTAGGAGAAGACCTTTCATACAGTCTAGGAGAAGACCTTTCATACAGTCTAGGAGAAGACCTTTCATACAGTCTAGGAGAAGACCTTTCATACAGTCTAGGAGAAGACCTTTCATACAGTCTAGGAGAAGACCCTTCATACAGTCTAGGAGAAGACCTTTCATACAGTCTGTGAGGAGAGCAGAAATGGCTTGCACGTTTTAGCCGAGCCGCTAGGGAAGTGAGGCGGACGCAGCGTGGCCCCTGGCGGCCCGGGGGTCCTGAGTCCAGCCCGACGCCCGCACGGCACCGTGTGACTCGTCACTAAAGTGTTAACGGTCTAATTGAACGCGGAGCATAAAACCAACAAACGAAAGCCCAGCAGCTGCCCAGCGTTAGCTCGAACCGGCTAACGAGTTAGCACCGATCGCCATAGAGACGGAGAGGCCTGAGACTTACGTTATAAACGTTGTGCCAGCGGCCGGACGAGTCGAGGTCCTCCACCTCCTGCTCCATGTCGGGTCCCGGCTCACTGGTGGCGGACAGGCAGCGGGTTAACGTGGCGTGTGGAGCTGCTTGTGTCCGTTTAACGCGTAGCCTCTCTCACCCGCGGACCCCTGCAGGGAGGACGGCTCCTGGGTTGCCAGGTTGGAAAGAAAACCCGCACTGCACTCCCTAAATCAACGTACACAACGTCTTTAGTTCAGTAAAGTATTTTAATTATCTCCGAATATGAATTGAGTGAATACACATACAAAATAGGCATGCCGTTGTACAGTTAATATTATAAAAACAGATGTATGGTTTGATGAAATATGGCAACCCAAGACATCGAGTAACGTCAGCGTGTGAGTGAAGTCATATCTACGGAACAAAGTAACACATTTTAAAACATTCTCATGAAGTCTTGTTTCTCTTACAGCGTATTCATGTGTAGCCGTTGACTTACGAGAGGCTTTTATTTAACGTTTTATTTATAAAGTAACATTCGGAAGAAGGTGCGAGCGCGCCACCGCGTGGCCGATCCGCGTCACCGCTCGGCTGAGACTCGCGCGCCACCGCGTGGCCGATCCGCGTCACCGCTCGGCTGAGACTCGCGCGCCACCGTGTGGCCGATCTACGTCATCGCTCGGCTGAGACTCGCGCGCCACCGTGTGGCCGATCTACGTCATCGCTCGGCTCAGGCACTCGCGCGCCAATCCCAGGAACAAACCGGACATCCGGCGCGGCTCACAGTGGAGGACCGGAGGACCGGAGGACTGGACTGAGCTGCGGTCATGTTTGTGGCACGCAGCATCGCGGCGGACCATAAAGATCTGATCCACGATGTCTCCTATGACTTCCACGGCCGGAGGATGGCGACGTGCTCCAGCGACCAGAGCGTTAAGGTAACGCCGCTGCTAACGTTAGCGTTAGCTCCCGCCGCCCGGTAGCGTCACGTTACCGTTAGTCTCGTCACGTCAGGTCCTCTCGCGCGTCGTACGGGTCCCGGTTGGCGTCCTTCGCTCGCTCGCTCGTTTGTTTTCCTCGTGCTGGCAACACCGCTAGCGTCCCGACGTTAGCTACCGCCGGGCTAACCGCGATGACGTCACACACGCCTCAGAAGCATGGACGGTTTGAACACTGAAGTTATCATCGAGTAGATGACAGGACGCGTTCTGTTTCCTAACAGATGAGACCGAAGTCGTTTTTAACGTGTAGATTCTTAAGACGCTTGGCTCAAGTCACTGACTGGTTTCCTGTGTGTCTCCTCAGGTTTGGGACAAAAGTGAGAACGGAGAGTGGCTCTGCACAGCGAGTTGGAAGGTTTCATGTCCTCTTGGTCACCTAAAGACAGAGCTCCAAAAACTATTTTTGGCTGTCTGAAATCACATAAAATTGCTTGCATATTGACATATGTTTAATCTTAATCTATAGTATTTTCTTTTTTTTTACGAAAGTATTTTTCTTCTGTGGCCAGACACACAGTGGGTCTGTATGGAGGGTGACCTGGGCTCATCCAGAGTTTGGACAGGTGCTGGCGTCCTGCTCCTTTGACAGGACCGCTGCAGTGTGGGAAGAGATTGTAGGGGAATCCAATGACAAGCAGAGAGGACAGAGTCACTGGGTTTGTATAAATGATGTCTTCTGAAGTCCCAATGTCCTCAGAAACGCATATATATAGACTTTCTTAGTGTGAACATCCCATCTTTCGTGGGACCTCATAGATCAAGCGGACCACCCTGGTGGACAGCCGGACGTCGGTGACTGACGTGAAGTTCGCCCCCAAACACATGGGTCTGATGCTGACCACCTGCTCTGCAGACGGAGTGGTACGAATCTACGAGGCCCCCGACGTCATGAACCTGAGCCAGTGGTCTCTGCAGCACGAGATCTCCTGCAAGCTCAGCTGTAGCTGTATCTCATGGAACCCCTCCAGGTCAGTACTGTAGCTGTATCTCATGGAACCCCTCCAGGTCAGTACTGTAGCTGTATCTCATGGAACCCCTCCAGGTCAGTACTGTAGCTGTATCTCATGGAACCCCTCCAGGTCAGTACTGTAGCTGTATCTCATGGAACCCCTCCAGGTCAGTACTGTAGCTGTATCTCATGGAACCCCTCCAGGTCAGTACTGTAGCTGTATCTCATGGAACCCCTCCAGGTCTGTACTGTGACCACAGAGTACCAGAAACCTGGTGTAATAAGTAGAAACCTTCTGTCAGAGAACACATTATATTAAGTATACATTTGCCATGCAGTTTGTTATTTTAAAAACTATGTAAAGAATGGAATTTCAAGAAGTTCTGAGAATATCCTCAGCAGTCCAATATCTCAAGAGAGAAGACCATTGGACCAGAAGATCTGAGTGATCTTCTTCACAGGAAGCATCGTACATCTTGAGGCTTGTTCATCACATCTTTAATGTGAATGTGTGCATTTATTTGATGTTTCATATCCCCTCCCCCAGCTCTCGGGCTCACCCCCCCATGATCGCAGTGGGCAGCGATGACAACAACGTGACGTATGGCGGCAAGGTCCAGATCTATGAGTACAATGAGAACACAAGGTCCGTTTTACTGACCGGTATAGTGACACGTTGAGCTGTGGTCTATTAAAAACATGTTTGTTTTGTCTCTGGCCAACGTTGGAAACAGGAAATATGCTAAAGCAGAGACGTTGATGACAGTCACAGACGCTGTGCATGACATTGCGTTCGCCCCAAACCTGGGACGGTCTTTCCACGTGCTTGCCATCGCAACCAAGGACGTCAGAATCTTCAAGCTGGTGCCTTTAAGGTAAGGAACCGGAGGGTCATTGTTAGAGATCCAGATCTACAACACATCCCGTCAGAATATCCATGTCTGTCAGAAGCTTAGCGCTGGACAAAATCTGTGATGGACAGCTAGACAGCTGTTTGTTAGTCGGCTGCTTTCTATTCAAATAATAAAGTAAAAAATGAGTTAAAGGGAAAAGTCTAATTTGCCAGGTTGCCTTTTCAATGCAAAAATACAACCGGGGTTGTCAGAGAAAACATCTTTTTTTATTCATAACCCATCCGACAGAAAAGAGAGTACGTCCACGGGGCCGACTAAGTTTGAGGTGCAGATCGTCGCCCAGTTTGACAACCATAACTCCCAGGTGTGGCGTGTGAGCTGGAACATCACCAGCACTCTGCTGGCCTCGTCTGGAGACGACGGCTGTGTTCGCCTCTGGAAAGGTGGGAAGAACTTACTGAAGTTAGCATCTTGCTCGTTTGTTGGGTCCCTGTGTAGGGCTGTAACCATTTACAACCGTTTAAAATAAGACAAAATGGTGGTGTGTCAACATTAAACTCTTCTTAACTTCTTAACAGAACTAATATGTTCTGCGTATCTAAACATGTTGATTTGGAGGTGATCTTTGTACATCCTCATACATCGTGGTCACTGTGATTGACGTTCTATGGCGGTGTTCCTGCAGCCAACTACATGGACAACTGGAAGTGCACAGGGATCCTGAAGGGAGACGGCAGCCCCCTGAGCGGCTCCTCCGGCCAGCCCACCGCCATGAGCACTGTGGTGTGTTCCTCTGTGCAGACGTCTCAGAGCATCCTGAACGGGATGTCAGCGGGCAGGTAGGTGGTGTGTGTTCTAACGCCACTCGCCTCCCCGCTCAGCCCCCTCCCTCCCTCGCCCCAGTCATCAAAACTGCCCGCTCACTACTTCCTCGCGCTCACTGGGACTCACTGGGATGCAGCCACAGCCCACTGACCACCACTGGACTCTAAACAGACTCACAACTCATACAGAGAGCTTGGCTTTTTGATTTCCTTCAGCTTTTTGGCGCATCTTCTGTCGGCACACGTTAGTGTTCTTGTGTTTCAACCACATTGGATTCACATTTCCATCATAATGTCTTTTCTGTTCCAACTAACGGCTTTATTTGTGTAAAATAAAAAGTAAATAAAAATGTTCCTATGAATTTAGTGTATTTCATTAGAAATTCTTCAATATTGAGCTTTTCAGCAACTAAGTGAAGTAACAATACAATAACAATGCATTTGTGATCCATAACTTGAGAGGCTGATTAACTTCAAATGTTTGTCAGCATATTGTTGACCATTCCTTCTTGCCAAATTAATAAACTAAACATGAATCACTCACAATAGGCCTGTTAAGGAGTGTATGAACTGTGTATGGACCGATTATGAACATATTTCATTTCAAACCATCCAAAATTGGCACACATCGACAAATACTATCTGCCTTTAGAAACGGCATCATTGATATTCTGTTTTAAAACAGTAAATACCAACTGGAATATGGTCTGAGCCATTGGCTTTGTACTTGTGGATATTTGTATATGGCTGTATTTATAGTCACATTAATAACTTGTGGTTTTTGCTAACCTGGATAACATAATGGGGGGGGTGGGGGCTGTGAAGTCAATTGAAATAAATCTTTTCTTTTCTTTTAAATCAAGGGTTTAGTTTGCATTGTATTGTTGGCATGCATGTCAAGTGGTCTGTCCTGGATTCATGTGTGTTGTACTGCTTGCTGCATGCCCACAGGACCGGCATGAGAACCTCATTTGCTCCCCCCCCGCTGCGGAAGCCGACCACTTCAAACATACAGCGGCACCCTGCTTATTACTGACGTGTCCTGCGTTTGGAGCGCAGGGTCCCAAGTCACACACGTGTTGTAGCTCAAGGACTCATGTTGGTCCGTGTTGACAGGCTGTTGGTATGCTAACAAGCTAGCTTTGAATGTTTTCTTTCTACAACGTCTCCGACGAAGAACGATGTTTTGGTCAGTTAGGCCGGTGTGTTGGTCAGTTAGGTTACTCACAGTATTTCCCACACTGACAGATTTCTTGTTTCTCATCTTGTCTACAAACTGCCTGTCCACCATATTTCTTTTGTATACACAGTGTACCTTCCATAATGTCTCATCTTCCCGTGTGTTCAACGTGTGCTCTGTACCGTCTGGTCGTTTATCCCTCCCTGTCTTCCTGTTGTCCTTCTTGGTGTGTTGTTATCCGTTGTTGCTTCACCCAGGGGTGGCTCCAGGTCCGGCCACCTGCTCCCCCCCTCGTCTCTCCTAGAGCTCTGCGATGTGGAGGCCAGTCATCCGCTGTAGCAGGTGGCCCTCTGCAGACTCTGAAGCCCAGTGACACAAGGGCTCTTTATTTCCCCTGGAGCTGCTGCCTTTTTTATGTCATCTTCATCGTGCTGAAGCATTGATTTTGATTTTGTCAGCAAAAGTTCAGTATTTGTCTTGTGCAGTTTGTAAACAATATTAGAAACAACATTTAAATGTCATTTAACCTATATCTCACTCTGGGACAATCCTATTTTTTAATGTTAACCAGGTAGAAATGTTGTTTCTCTTTAACATGGTCTGTCTTGGTTGAAATGACTAAACAATCTTTTAATATAATAGTTTTATAAATGTGTACATGTGTAAGCCGTTTGACACAAGGGGCTGTACACGTGAGCCTGAACCAAGTCACAATCTATATCGTGCACACCGTCTGAATGTGGAATAAACAGGTTAAACTTCAGAGGATGTTTAGTTTGTTTGGATGACGACTAAGCACGAGAAGAGGCTTCTGTTCTGAACAAAGACCCTGAACAATCATCACACTGCTCTGGAAACCAGATTACTGCTGGATGACTTTCAACGTGTCATATCTTTGTCATTAGCTGAATTGTTATCATGGCCGTTTTGAAACCCACTCCTCATATAGATATATAGTATATAGATATATACTCCTCTTATAGATGTCATATTGCGTTACTCAAGTAGGAATGTTTGAGACCATCTGTCTGCATACTAAACCTTGCAGCTGCTCAACACGACACGACTATAAGACACAACTTCATCCAGCGCGCCGCTAAATGTTAATTGCTGTATCAAATATATTTTCATTTAAATCACACTGATTGCAAAAGAATGTATTTGTCACTTGTTTTCATATGTGGTCGATTTGTCAACCCTACCGTGCAACTCTCGTTCCCAGGCGTCTCGTCTCACGACGGAACGCCTGGAACGGGATGCCCCAAATGAGCGTTATTGACGTTATTGAGAGAGGGCGGGGCTTACAGTGACATGGAGCCGATAAAGGGATATTTACATTTAGGGCATTTGGCAGACGCTTGTATATCCGTTTGTCGTTGTTGCTGTTATTCTTGTCATGTTCTTATTCATTAGCTTCCGAGGACTTTTAAACTGGCGTACAGAGCTTAGAGAATGAGGAAATGGCGTTTCGGTAAACCGGGATAACGTTCCAATTCAGGATCCTCTCTCAGCCTAGAGTTTGCGAGTTTGCCAATAAGAGCAGATGTAGCCCGGTGAAGTCCCGCCTTGTTGACGTGACGCTGCGCGGGCTTCCTGTTGAAGTGACGCTCGCGACGCTTTCCATCAAACTGTTCGTTATTTGTCTCATCAAACACGAAGCGTTAAACATGAAATAACTTGTTTGTAGGCTTTAAATTAACACTTAATTTGTTGCTTGTTCTCTTCAACTAAAATAAACCAACTTCTGAGACGAAGGAGAACCGAAGTCTCGCTGCACAAACTTGACTTCAATCAGTAAGTTTTAATCACTTCATTATTTATAAAGTATGAAACACCAGCCGTGGATCCTTATATTATTATAGATTATATATGATATATTATATATCATATATTATATAGCATATATCGTATACATAGAAAGTTAAGCTCAATAGTTTCTTTTTATTTATCTCATCGGTAGATCAGAGCAGCCGTGTTACAACGAGGACCATGCTCCTGGGAACAGGGGGTGACTTGTAACAAACCTTAAACCATGTGTACAAGCCGTGCCGTACTCAACTGTTGCTGCAGTAGTGATCTTAACTCGCCACCTTGTTGGTTAAAGGTTTCTTCAAAATGACCCTTCCTTGAGTGGACCCCAAGCCTTGATTCACAGACCAATGGCGCACAGTTTGTTCACCGTGGAAGACCAGGAGCCCCTGGCCAGCTTCATGTCCAGCTCTCTGGACAGCACCAGGGCCAACTTCATGTCCAGCTCTCTGGACAGCACCAGGGCCACGCTGGGGAACGTGACACTGGGGTCAGGCCCAGGCCTGCCTGTGGCAGCCTCTACTGTAGCTAAAATTAGAGCTGACACCAGGTATGTGTTGTTGGATCCTGTCGTAGCCCTTAATACTGACACTTGTGTGTCTATTGCATGTTCTTCTGACAGCACACCTGTAGTTTGATTGGATGCTCTCTCTGGAGAACATTGAGATTAGGGATGGGTATCGCCACTGATTTCCCGAATGGATCAGATTCCCAAGATCCCTGTTCGATTTGATTCAATATTGATTAGATTAGATTCGGGATATTTCAGTTACAATACAGATACTGTGTGGATATCAAAGAGATTGTACAAGGAACCTGTTAACCTGGTGCATTATCAAAAACATGAATGTTTACATGAGGAATTGACCCCAAAGGGGCACGCAAGGCTAACAGGTTAAAAGTTTCAACCATCCCTGGGAAAAGGAACGTTAAAAGGTTGATCTCAGGATTTCATGAATCTATATCGGATCATCCAAATTAAGATCGATTTGATCAATCAGAAAAAGGTTGTTTTTTTAATGAAGGTGCTTCCGTTTGCAGAGGGAATACAGATGATGTTTCATACCTGGAGGGTGGGCAGCTCTCATCTAATGGAGAACAGGCCAAGTTTTCCCTCAGTTTTAAAGATGACATGTGAGTACCTAATAGAGGGTGTCTGCATGTTGAGAACCATTTGAATATTAAATCAATCATGATTTTTCTCCTTCATGATGCAGGGATACGTGTCTTCTACATGTCCTACATTTGAGATATTGTAATATTGGCTTCTTTTGAGATGGTTGCCACAAGGTTGTCAGTCAAATGTTGGCAGTATTTCCATGCCATGACTTTTGTTTGAGATGGCACAGTGAATTATTGCTCCAGGCTTAGAGCTATCAAAGTTCTAAATACCCTCTAAAAATGCCCTCAATATAATGTGTCATGTGTGATGTTGTGTATTTGTCCTCCTGTATATTCTTCTGATAACGAGCTGATCCACAGGAACAACGCTGATGACTTCATTGCAGCTCATCGTTTCTCAGACTTGCTGGTGAAGGTTAACATGGACGAGACTCCCGACTCAGCGACTGTTCACGGGCGACCCACAGACCTGGGATCTGGTAAGAAATTGACTTTTCCTTTTGACATAGAATGTGTCTAACAACAGGCTTGTAGCCTGATGTCATGAGGAGACACATGTTCCCTTTGTTTGTTATCTTCACATTGGATTGAACGTTGAATCTATTTTTGGATATTTGAATATTCCCATGAATGTCTTCCCTGTCTCTTGACAGATCTCTCTACAGGGCTGCTGACGTTCGCGCAGTACAGGCTCAGAGATACTATGGACACAAAGGTAGTCATTTCTATTCATGATAATATGAATCTGGGCATGCAGGTGTTTGGTCTGTTAGGATTTGACGTGTGTCTACAGTTATAGGAGTAATGACAAATGGTTTTAGAAATTCCAATTCTATTTTATTGTATGTGTACAGTTTACCATTGCATTATATTCACCAGCTGATGAAATGCGTGTGCAGGACTTTTCTGAATGGATGGCTGTTCATAATGCTACCAGATACAGGTCTTCAACAACCAGGGTTAGGGTTAGGGTATTTATCGCTCTCTCCCTCGCTGCCTCTTCAGGTCGTGCAGGCCCATCCCCTCCCAGCTACCACTGAAGAGGACAGCCCAGGAAGTGATGAAGCAGACAGTGACCGCTTCAGTGGCAGCGTCTCCAGTTTCCTGGCCAATGAAAAGCTCATGTCTGTGGACAGCATCAACAGTGACCTCACAGGTTTCTGCCCTTTAGAATCTGAATTCAAGACTGAATCTTTAAGAAGAGGTTTGAGGCAGAATATTCATACGAAGGCTGTAAATTCTGCTCGTTTTAAACACGGATCTCGTGTTTGATCACCAGACGATGACGTAGATCTGAACAACATGCCTGAAGATGAGCTCGAGTTGTACTTCAAGACGCTGGTCCCCCCTGCCATGCAGAGAGGCCGAGTGGAAGGCCAAGAGATCCCTGCAGCGGTGAGCCTCCACCCTCATTACAACCAGAGACATTGTCTTTCCCACTGGCCAGCTAGGGCTTTGCAGACTATGTGAATGAAAGCAGTGTTTTTCATGGACTTATCGTTTTGCCTTTCCGATGATCTTGATTTGTTTCAATGGTTTCCAGGGGCTGTCAGGATTGCCTAACAGAACATCACATACCAGTTCTACAGAGCAGGAGAAGAACCGGGAGCAGTTCCTGGATGATTATGACCAGGTAGAATGCCTTTGTATACTACCAGTTTTAACTATTTCAATGTATTTGTGAACCCTCCCTCTAAGCTACTGTAGCAGTAGAAGTCTTTCTAACATCGCATGGACAGTCTCCTCTGTGATGGACCGTCTCCTCTGTGATGGACCGTGTCCTCTGTGTCCGCCAGGAGGACTTCCGGATGCCCGACGTGCGGCTGGCCGCGACCGGCATGGACTCGTGCCCCGCTAGCGATGAAGACACGGAGGACGAGCTGGATGCAGCCAGGACCAACACCTCACGGAGCAGGCTGCTACTGCTGCCTAGCACCTCCAGACAGCTGGTGGGTACACTTCATGTAGTCATCTGGTCAAGGGTTGTATCCCGCTAGCTGTAGGTGCCCTCGAGCAAGAGCTCTAATCTCTTACTTGTTCCAACAAGCTGGGCGTCACTTTCTTAACGCCGCTGAGGAAATGTGAGGCGACCAAAGGAACTGTGTGTGTGTGTGTGTGTGTGCAGGTGGGCGAGAGCAACCGTCCTAGTTTCCGTCCAGGTCTGGAGGGAGGCAGTTCAGATGATGAGGCGTCTAGCGGTGGGGGCGGAGCTCCTGCCTCAGGGATGGAACACCGGCGTTCTGCTGAGGGACAGGTCATTAACACTCCCGTCACAGGTAACAGTGTTGTGCTGAGCTCTCCAGTTAAACGGCGTACTTCAGGGACTGTGGTAGCTCTAGGCCTCTTCATGGATTTATACATTCATTTATTTTAGCGGGATAATGTTCAGGTTCTTTCCATGTGTTTCCCATGCTGTTGCTCTTCATTTCCTCTCACCCGCTGGTTGTGTTTTGCGGTCCGCTAGGCGACGGCGGCGGTGGTGACGGGAGCAGCGGTAGTGACGAGGGTGGGAACGGAGCGCCGGGTGGAGGAGGAGTGGCCGGCGTCCTTCACCCGGCGGCCTCCGTCCAGACCACCTACGACGTCCTGCGGGGGCTGGGGATCGTGGGAAGCAGCGGCGTCGAGGAGGGCCAGAGTCTGCATGACCTGCCTGGGTTCAGTAGGAACGGATTCACCAGGCATACGGAGGTGAGGCAGATCACTGGTAGAACTGGTAGAACTACAGCCCATCACTGGTAGAACTGGTAGAACTACAGCCCATCACTGGTAGAACTGGTAGAACTACAGCCCATCACTGGTAGAACTGGTAGAACTACAGCCCATCACTGGTAGAACTGGTAGAACTACAGCCCATCACTGGTAGAACTGGTAGAACTACAGCCCATCACTGGTAGAACTGGTAGAACTACAGCCCATCACTGGTAGAACTACAGCCCATCACTGGTAGAACTGGTAGAACTACAGCTCATCGAACTGGTAGAACTACAGCCCATCACTGGTAGAACTGGTAGAACTACAGCCCATCACTGGTAGAACTGGTAGAACTACAGCCCATCACTGGTAGAACTGGTAGCCCATACTGGTAGAACTGGTAGAACTACAGCCCATCACTGGTAGAACTACAGCCCATCACTGGTAGAACTACAGCCCATC
>OMKP01078861.1:0-12183 GCA_900302375.1 Bathygadus melanobranchus
TGTGGTCAGCGTGAGCCAGTTTAAATATAACTGTGTGTGTGTCCAGGAGACACAGGGGCCCTGTGTGTGAGGGCTGAGACAGCAGCGGTGGTCAGGGCGCGACCGCGCTGAACCCAGCCTCTCACACCGTGGATCTCTCTGCGTGTCTGAGGCCAGCGCGACCTGCGCTCAAACAGTATCATTAAGTATAATTCAGCCCATGTCTGGGAATAGCGCGAGTACAAGGGTGTTTAAGGACCCGGACAAAAGGAGAAACCCTCAGAGGTTCTCACGCAAACAACGTCGGCACGGCCGCCGTCACATGACACGTTGCTACTCTGACTACTTTGCGCTCATTTGTGTTATTATCTATTATTTATTATAGTATTATAGTTATTTATTACTCTAACGATTGTATTCTTTATTGTTCACGCTTGCTTTAATCGGCACGGTTCCAGGACGCCTGGAATTGAAGCAGTTCATTTCCATTAATGATGCATGTAGGCTTGAAACTTGGAAGATATTTGTTTCGCTCTTAATTCCCCATAGCGGTATTTTCATTTAAGGTTTGCAAACACCGATTTCAGAAAGAAATTGCTATTCTATATTATAGTAGAACATATTTGTTTTAATTAAATATCTTATTACTTCTGGGATCCATCCTGTGCACCCAGCTTATGCAATGTTGCATGTTTTGACAAGGCTATACAGCATATATAAGCATGCTCCACAGCTTGATAGACAACCAGGCTAGCATTAATTGAATAAGGAGGCCCCCTTCATGTTCTCTCTCTCTCTCTCTCTTCTCTCTCTCTCTCTCTCTCTCTCTCTCTCTCTCTCGTCAAAGGCTTTGGATGGATTTATGGAGGCCAGAAGTCTCTTGATTACAGTGAGGGCAGTGGTGCATGTTAACAACCAGTTTAGACGGCCACACAATGTCCACAGTAGGCCTATCCTGGGGAGCATTCAAGCTTTGAATTGTCCTCTTAGCATGTTATGCTACACTACAACAACTAGACGTCTGTGTCTGAGTCTATGATCCAAGTTCCTGTTAGTCGATCCCTAATTGGCGCTAGATTAGATCACCCTTCAACATCAAGCATGTCAGCTGCCATGGCAACCAGAGTGTCTTCCCTCCCCTCCTCTGATCAGCGTGAGCATCCTGTGTCTCTGTTGGGTCCCATCGCATTATGCACGGAGCCATGCAAGCAGGATCGATTGAGACCAGACAAGTTTTATCCTTAGTGTGTTGCCTCAGCGTGTGATCGGTTAAGGAGACGCGCAGATGGTGACGACTCTCCTGTAGCACCTTCAAAATCGATCGTGTAGCATGACGATACCGTGACCAAAGTCACGATCTGGGTTCAAAGCCGCCTTATATTCCCAGCACAAGACACACTAACCCTATTATAACCTCATCTGATCTTAATAGGATCTGCGAGCGGTACATTAGTGTTATGTGACAGGACGAAACGTACGACTGTTGACTTCATTATCCCCTATACACTCCAAGAAGGCCATGTGTTGTCTCGTGCCAAATACACACACATGCACCCTTCAGTGCACCACACATCACAAATCCTGCCTCGCAACAACACTTTGCCCATCCTCGTTGTCAATTAGTGTTAAGATCATTTAAGCCCTCATTTTATGGTTATAACACAAGGTTTTATGGTTATGGTTTTGGTTATGCAATGGCAGCAGATAGCGAATGGCAGTCGCGCGCCACGCTCAATTAAACATGCTTGTCTTCCGGATGATTTCTGATGGTTTCTGATTGATAAGGACTTGGCTGTGTCAGGCTCTATCAGCGAGGAGGTTTGAGTCCAACCCAGGTCTTGATGATGCAGTGATGCAGGCTAATGCTCTAGCTGCTGAGTCGAACAGTGTGTCCTTGAAAACAACTTTTCATCGCATTTCAACACACTGCCAAGTTGCTCTCTCTCTTTCTCTCTCTCTCTCTCTCTCTTGCTTTGTCATGTTCTCTCTCTGCCCCACTTTTCCTCACTCTGTCCTTCTTTCACTTAGCTTCCTGCATCTTCCCTGTTTCCCTGTAACTCTATCGTATCTCCAGCCATCTCTCCTCTCCCCCTCTCTTACTTCCTCCATTCGCTTTCCAACGTCCCAATGAGGATGATGTCACAACAGTGTTATCTGACCCGCCTTCACCGAACTAGTGCTAGCTGTAATCAGTCTGTGAACAACATTCTGTGCAAGAGATGTTCTAATATAACCTCAGAGACCATGCAGGATGCAGGACTGCAATTTCACCCTCTGCACGTGAGACCCAAACCCCTCTGCAAGAGAGACCCAAACCCTCTGCAAGAGAGACCCAAACCCTCTGCAAGAGAGACCCAAACCCACTGCAAGAGAGACCCAAACCCTCTGCAAGAGAGACCAAAACCGTCTGCAAGAGAGTCCAGCATTGAGGAATTACAGTGGACAATAGGATTCTCCACACACAACTGCCCACCTCTATTCATAGTTGTCCACAGACACGGACATCTATTGCATTTTGCATTTGATATGCCGAGTTGATGTCCACAGTGTTAGAACAATGGTGTGTATTCAACAACGTCAGCAGCCGCATTTTTCATTCCACGACATATGGACAAATATTGACTCAGTTATTCAACTAGAGACTGAGGTCATGGTTTCGGTCTTTGGTTTTGAACTTGATACGCGGCGGCCATGACAGTCGGTGTCAGGAGGACCATTCGGCCCAAGGACAGAAACTAATACTGTATTTGTGGACGTCACACACCGACGTGACACGGCAGGCTCGTTACTCAGGCAGTACGTGCCGAAACACACCAACATGTAGGACTCAATTTCGCATTTGTGCACTATACTGACAGTACTATACTATGAGAGTACTGAGAGTATATGCATTGACACTCTGGTCACATGCTATCTATTGGACACAGTTGAACGTGTATCTATCTACATGGCTGTCTGTCTGGCTCTAATCTAATCTTAAATCTCCTGCAAAATGTTGTTATCCACAACTAGCCTCTCTTATCTCATACCTGCAACACTAAAACCTTGCCATTGGGAATTAGTACACAGACAGTTATTAAGGTTTAGAAAGTGACCTAATCTCCAGACCCTTCTTAAGTTCCTCAAGACCGCCTGAGTCAATACAACCTGCTGAGTAAATTGCTTCTATGTGCTATCTTCTAATGGCAGGCACAAAAAGCACAGGTCAGTATCTATCCCTGAGGGAAGGGATTCCTCCTTAAACTGTCTTGAGTGGTTGTCCACAATGGCCTTGCTCCTCCTAACCCTGTGGCTGAGATTTACTCCCTGGAAGTCCATTTCAGGAGAGCCACCGGCTGCAAGAGGGTGGGGGAGGAGGAGCAAGAGGAGGAGGAGCAAGAGGAGGAAGAGGAGGACAACATTGTACATTCTAAAGAAGAATGAAGAATGATGGATATTCCTATTTAGTTTTAGAGACATTTTAGAATTCAAAACACACAACGGCTGGTGGTTGTCTTGTTTTGGCTGGATGTATGACTGTAGATGACGTTAGAGATGTAAATGAAGATTACACCATGGACAGAATTCCTAAAGTGGAGAGAGGAACAGAGCCCTCTGAATCTTTTCTTTCTGTGCGGCACAGTTTCAGTCAGTGTTGCCATGTTGACAATGCAAAATTCGGAATGCTGAACAGGATAATTAAGATCAAGGCAAACGTAGACACAAACACTACACACACACACACACACACACGCTATCTACAGACCCACTCAAACACACTCCTACACATACATCGGTGGGTTTTTTTCGTCCCAGGCTTGAGACGGTCCCACTTCGTCTAAGCAGCGCAGATCTGGCCTGGGTGCCGCTGGTGAAGGTCAAACACACCACTATCGTGTCCAGCTGTTTCAATATTGTGACATGTGATCTGAGGCTGGCACAAAGAGGCCCTTTAAACAAGAACTGGGACACAAAAGCCTGGGAGAACAGGCCGCTCATCCCGCGGCGAGGCTAACCCCCTCAGAGCACACACACACACACCCAACACACACCCAACCACTTGTGCACAAATACACAGACAGACACACATACACAGACAAACGATAACACAGACACGTGCATGCAGACGAAAACATACACACACACACACACATGAATGCATGCGTGTGAATGCATGTGCACACACGTGTGTGTGTGTGTGTGTGTGTGTGTGTGCACATGTGCACACGGACAAATGATATCACAGACTCATGCATGCAGACAAAAACACATACACATGCAAGCCAACACGCTGACACGCACACTGACGCAGACAGAAACACACTTGCATAAGACGCACACACACAACTAAAAATGTGTTTGTTCAACAAATATCTTCCAGCTCTGTAATATGTGAGTTGCTATGACGTGTGTAGCTAAGTGAAAGGCGTCGCAGTGTGTTGTGTTATGCTAGCCATGGCGCAGCGAACCCCGCAAAGCACCGCGCAGGCAGTCCTGAAATGGATACTTTTGGGAACCGTGGGCCTGCTACTGTCCCCATTAAATGTCCCACTATGGCTTCAAAACAAACAAACACGTCAATCACAGAGTCAGCAGTGGATGTAGTACCCACACGAACCATGCGGTGAATAAACATTACGTCGAGCCGGAAAAAAACCCCAACAAAAGGGAGAAGTGGTGAGTGAACACTTTATCTCGCAAAGTCTGGGAACAGAACTGCTTTTGTCTCGTCTCCTGCTCTCTCTCCGTCTCTCTCCCCGTCTCTCGCTCCGTCCCATTCTCCCTCTCTGACGAGATGCTCTGACAGTGTGTGCGCCTCATTCAGCCCGCTGGTAACTCTCACGGCGGTGTCATTTTTCCACGCCTATGTCACCGGCACGGAGCGCACAACAAGGGCGAGGGAAAACCGGGGCCGAAGGCCGGGCCTCCGTCGCTGAACTCAGGATCCCACACGAAACCGGCGACCTGCGCGGCCCCACAAGCTCATAGAGGAGCACGTGAGAGGCCCGAGGGAGGCAGGCCACTTACAGACTCTTTTGAAGAACAAAAGAATGAAAGAACAGCATCGGATGAAACATAAAACACTCGAGAGACGTTCGGCTGTGTAAAAAATGTAAGCAGTATTAAGAAGCCTTCCTCCCAGCTCCGTCTCCAAGTTCACACATGACGGGAGCGAGCGTGTCTTCCAGGGAAACAAGTTTGAACGGCCAACAGTCGCTGCTAATTATGCGTAAGTGGCTGACAAGTGTGAAATTGCCGTTCTGGCTTCCCCCACCCCCAACGCCAAGAATGATCTCGATCAAATTAATTATTTGCTCACGACCGCTGACGTTTTCACACACGACGTGTGACTCTTGGGCGATGCAGCGGTTAAGCGCTCGACACGGGCGGCGTTTCAAAACAAAACACCGCGTACCACCGCCCCGCGGCCGCGCCACACGTACGGCTTATAATATATCTTTGTTAAGGGAAACATGGATGTTGCGTAATCCCCTCTCCCGATGAATCGCTGGCCGACGCGAAAGGCGCTCTTGCGAGCAGGTGGGCTAACCGCGCCGCGGCGTCAACAGAGCGGCCAAACTTTAACTCGTCTGTCGAGATGAAAACCAGACCTTTTCAAATTACAACCCAGTGCGCAGGGAAAATAACGTCAGAGGCAAGCGTGGCTATTGTGATCGCGTAAGAGCCGAGGTATGACCCCCCACGCGCTCGTCATGTGTGCATGTTTCGTGGCAGGGCTCAGCCGCGTGTGCCCAGCCAGGAACACTCAGGAACAGCATTCAAAGGGTATGAAATAATACATTGGCTTTAATCACTCGCGCTCGCACGTGGGGTACGAGAGTGCGCCGGGGAACGTAACTACCAGCCGGGGCTCGTTGAACTCTGTATAAACGACCGCTTTATTTCTGGAGCGGATTCTGGAGAAATTCAAGTCCACGCTGTAGGAGACCACGCTGGTTCATGTTCCTACTTTCACCAAACATGCCTCCTCGTTTCAGGGCGGCAGTACACGTTGATTGCAGGAGCACTTATACCCTCATAGTTTCTCCTGCCATGGAGAGGTATGATATTGATATTTTGACATTCATAGATCTCAGACTAGACCCTTTAGCAGTCAAACAAAACCAAAACAACAACAGAAACTTAGCCTCAGCCCAGACTGTCACATAGCTAGATTGAATGCACTGGAACATAATTGCCGTGCTGTATCTCTTGTATACCAGCTGGGCGCTGCCCAACAGAACACTAATCCCCCACCCGCCAGATATCCCTTCATCTCCCCCCTCTGCTGGCCAGGGTGTGGAGCAGTGGGGCTCGGACACTTGTGGGGTTCTGAGTCAGGCCCGGTCTGTTTTGCGGCGTGATCCGACTCATCGTCATGGTAACTGTTCTCCCCGGGACACGGCCCCAGTCAGCAGCTCATCTCTGCATGGCTGGGGGAGGTTTAGTGGCCTTTGGCTCGATAGTTGCTGCATCATTTATAATTCTGTCTGTGTTTTTTCAATGACAAAAGTAGGACAGACAAATAGGCATACACTGACCCAAGCAAACATGCACACGCAAAAAAAAAGCCCCGTGACCACGCCCATGTTAACATGCTCTGAGCAAACAAGAGTCGTGGCATGATGACTCATGAAGAAAAACCTTCAGCTTGACAGCTTACCTGGACTTACAAGTACGGCCGTATCCTAAACTATGTAAAGGGACACAATGATACCACTGCACGTGCTAAGACGTCCTCTGCCCTGTGGAGTTACTGTATGCACGTTGTGTTATAGATCGCCTCCACGAGTCCTCCCCCTGTGTTGAAACTGCACAAGAATCCTCCAACCACCGCCAGCCCCACCAGGCACAGCCAGACATGTAATCCAGTTGTCAGAGAAATCACCCCCCAATACAGTGGCACATTCCTGGAGGAACCACAGGGCTCCTGCTGTCCACGTTGACGCTCGCAAATAGAACGGCCTTGAAATAGAAACATGTAAAAAACTAAAGGAATGATCTACACATACTTCAGGGAAGGAGGGCTGATTACTTTAAGATGGAAATCAACAACACAACGGACAAATTCATTGATATCGTGGAAATATGGAAAGTTAAAACTTTGAAGGTTTTTCAAAAAATCAAGGCACTCGATGAAATGACTTGAGTTTCTGCCCACTGGGTTTAAGTAGCGTTTCCTCAATGATTTGAGCGCACTCAGCCGATACCATGCGACATTTACATAAACGTGGAGTCAGAGTTTGCTTCCTCTGTGCCATGTAGGAGTAAAAGTCATACAAATCAAGCAAACTCTCCCCGTGCAATACCTAACTTTCTGTTGATCTTTCTCTTGAAAGCCTTTTTCACCTGTCACCCTTTATTTTGGCAGTTTAACAACTACAGTTCGCCGGTGTTCTGGGTTACTCCGAACATCATTTATTTGCCGGAAAACCGATCCGGTGACCCCCGAGTGTCGTGTGTCGTCATGTCTGAGTAGTTTAAGTGGTACGCGGTTGAGCATCGTTGCTAGCGTGTTCTAGCGTGTTCTAGAGTGCTCCTATGAGAAGCCCCTATTCGAGGTGAGGGGGTGACACTTGGTTGTAGTGTAACTGACACCCCGTCTGCGTGACAAATGATCCCTGTGGGATTGAGGAGGAAAAGTAGAGAAGACAGCTGCACTGTTGCACTGTGGGTAAACTACCCACGTGTGTGTGTGTGTGTGTTCAAGAGAGAGTCAGATATAGGGAGATACTCTGTGTGTGTGTGTGTGCGTGTTGCCAGAGAGAGCAAGTGGGAGTGTGTTGTCTGTTTTATGTGCTACCATCTATTTGTGTATGCCTGACCAGTAGCATATTTCTACGCGTACACCTGCTCTAGCCTGAGCTCCAACCGGCCCCCACCCTCCCCATCAGTCCAAGTACACTTGAAGGCAAACCTCTCAGTTTCCTGTTCCTCTACTCGTCCCCACGGCCACATCCTGGCACGTCCCTGTTTCCTGACACGTCGGTGCCAGCTAACCGCCTGCTTTAGCGGTAGCTACGCTAAATAAATAAGCGTTGTGTCAGGTCAAAACGAAGTCAAGCTTGAACTCTTAATTGGATCATTTGTTATCGTTATACACTGTCAAGCTTCCATTTAGTTAAGCGGGACACACATGCACAAGCGCGCGCACACACACACACACACACACACATACACACACATACACAATGAACACACCGAGCGTAACCACGGCACCTACGTCTGTCTCAACGTTCTCGTCTTGCGAGCCGAGCAAATCCGAAACAGATTGTGGGGGAACGAGGCGAAGTGGGCAGTAGCACAACACATCCGACAAGACCACTTGGTGTTGGAAGCGTCTTCCTCCACGCAGGCGTCTCATGCGGACGTCGGGACCAAACCGGTCCGAGCGGTGATCTAAACGGTACCAGATGCTTCTTGTTGTCCGTCCTGAAGAAGAAAGGGGTTCCCGGGGAGAGAAGCTCAGTGAATAATGGTCCATGTTGAATTTGGCACAGAACAGACTCATCCTCCTCGCGTGAGGCCCTGCGTTTGGCGGGTTCAGAGGTCAACATGTGTCCTTCGTCGAAGCGGGGGCGTCACGGTGGATATGGGAACCTCAGCAGTTCTCAGCAGGAAACCAGATACTAAAGCCAAGACGCTAATCAGAACAGCTGATTATATGGTGCACTATGCTCTCATGAAACTTACGAACACGTCTTCTGCCTAAAGGTTAGTCCGGCAGGGCCAGACTTGAGACCTGTAAACATAGGAGTCATTTACGCTGGGGACGCTGGGGACATGTCCCTACCACTTTTTCAAATGGCTGATTTTGTTTCCAACACTTTTAAAAAGCATAATCTGTTAAAAATGTTCTGAAAGATAGCTTTGCACCAAGAAATGTCAACTAACAAATGTGATCTACTCTGAGCTCATACCGATCCCCCCATCACATTGCCTAAAATCACATACGTTAAAGACGCCACCACTTTTCAACACAAAGTGACACCCTTGCCTTGCCTGTACATGCTCGGGCGACTGCAGCATGAGGGGTCTGGAACATCAACGCAAACTAGCAACATGGTTGCTAGTACCACTAGCTTAACAAGCGCAACCTCTCAGTTGCAGGCTACAGCTAACCTAGCTTGGCTTTGATTCTAATAAACACTGAAATGTTGTAATTGCTCCCCTTTTGAAAGAAGTATACAAAACATAGGATGTGTGTTCACCAGTTACTGTTTGAAAAAAGGGTGCGTGTGGTTAGTGGCTGGTTTAAGCAGCCTCACCTGGCCCGAGTTAGAGTCTGGGGTTGGGTGAGGCTGCACACCTGTGGTGCATTGGCTAATCAATGACCACAGGTTACACCAGCCATCAGCACACAGAGCGCTAGCATGCTAGCTGTTACCACCTGCTCTGTTTATATTCAATATCCACCTGTGGTTGAGCCCTGGAAAAAGCCACAGGCATGTTGGCATGGTCTTTTGCTACAGAGTGACTTTTTACCTATTATCCACAGATTGGGTTGTACAGTTGGTTGATAAATCACCCTCTTGTGTACATTTGGCGTCATGACACAGTGCGTAGGTTGCCCAGAACTATGAATTGAAAACCGTTCACAGCATTGTTGCCAGGCGTGTGTGTGCGTGGGATTCAGACAAACCACACAGAAGTATGTTGAGGCCTTTACATAGCTTATGTGCTGCCATTCTGCCGCTAAGTAGAGTAGTCGCATTTGGCTACTAGTCTACCTAGGGGACAAACGGTGGTTTGTTAAAAATGTTCCACTGTGTTTCTCAAGTGTCATCAGCATCACTGACAACTAAGTATTCCTCGTTCCTCCCATTTGGAACTCCTGTGAATAGTGAGGACCTATGGACAACACATAGGTCATGGCTTGCTATACAGCCAAATATAGATGGTCCAGGGCAAGCATCAAAGCTGAAACAACAGGAAGTAAAGCATCTCTGGATGCTTCTTCTCATGTGTGGTTAAGACCAAACAGCCAAAAAAAAGTTTACAAAAAAAGTGAATTAGCTCTATTAGAACTATAATAACTCAAAACAGCTAGGAATTCTGCCCAGATTGTAAAGACCCAAATTTAATAGTTCATTTGAGGCACAGGCTGATTAATTACAACTGTTGGTGCAAATCTGCACCCAAAATTGTTCTGCTTTAGCAGTTAAGTCGCTAATCAACCGAGGTGGTCCTAACCCCAACTCTGGCTGTGGTAAATCGAGAAACCGCTGTTGTGCAAAATATCACCCTGGTTACCAGACGCGGCGAGAAAACTAAATTACAAGGCACCCGACAAGCATCGCATGTGAATGCCAAAATCAAAAACAAAGTGGAAGAAAAAATCCCAACGAAACAGGAGATGACCGAGACAAAGGACAGGGGCGGCACAGGGCCATTACAAAGGCAGGAGCCGTCATCTCCATCACCCTGACCTGCTGGCTCCGTTCCCACTGTAACCTCTGTAATCTCTTCTGCAAACGATGGCTCCCCGGGCCGGCACAGCTCCGCTCAGGTAAATAAACAGTCTGACGCTGATCCCAGAGGAAGACACTGATGACAGGGTTAAAGGAATGAATGCAAAGCCATCCTCTTCCTCTGTGTGTGTGTGTGTGTGTGTGTGTGTATGCTGAGGCCAGCGTACCGCAGTGAGCTGATGTCTGCAGATGAGCTTGGCACAGGAGGAACACAGTAACCCGTGCCAGCAGCAAACTGAGCCGTTGGTTGCCTGCACCGAATCCTCATACGAGCATGTGGCCAAGCCCGAGCTAACCTCGTTTCAGCATCTGCACTCTCTCACGCGGCTCGGGTACAATGGAACGGGACTGGCGTCCGTCCGCCATGTAGCCATGTGGAGAACGGTGGCCAGTGGCCGGTGGCTTATAATGGGTAGCTGTGCTGCTGCGCACGAGAAGAGCAAAGTGAGAAAACAGAGGAAATAAGACAGAACCCAACAGACCTTGCAACCGTCCTTCTGGAGAGCTCTCCGAAAAGGTTCAAGATGAAGTCTGATGAAGACCAAAACCCACAGCGGTTGTGGATTCCTCTGGTGTGATTCCTCGGAGTAACTTCGTTCCCATAGAAAGACGGCAGTTCCATGCCCTCTCCGGGGGGGGGGCTAAGGCTAAATGATCATTTGTGTCGTGACGTAATTAGATAAGATGGCTCGTAAAAGATGTACAATTGGGGTTCCATACAAAAACACACGCGCAGACCATCTGCTGATCCATTAAAGGAAACAATATCTTCATAGCTTCATAACATTATCTACTGATTGCCGTTTGGACGTTAAGCGGAGCGCCAAAGATTGAGGCTTGCGTGTGTATTATTTTGCCCATACATACTGTGGTGGTCACACTTCCATCCATATAGGAATACATTCACATGAGCAGACACACATCACCCATTGTCTGGCTGTGCCCAAATATTTAGATGAACAAAGAATTCACCCAAAGCCACAAAAATGAACACCATAACATGGACACGCAGACGGGTGGAGTCTCTGTTTCTAACTTTTACGCACATGTGCTCCCGCGCGCACGCACACACACACACACACACACACACACACACACACACACACACACACACACACACACACACACACACAGTGATGAGTGTGTTTCTGTGCGTTCAACACAAGCAAACCAAGAATAATGACAGCGCTTCAGAGAGACGTCCTGCATCCGACCTGCTGGAAGATTGAACGCAGTTCCAGGCCAAAGTGAACAACTCCCACACTCCTACAGCCACAGAACGACCGGGCCAGTTCACATGCTGTCGGGGCACGCCACAAGCAGCTCAGCTTCTGAAAACACACTGCATTGTGTTCTCATGTTCATTGGGAAGCGTCCCCTTGTGGATCAATACTATTCAATTCAAAATAAACTCTCTTTTAGCACGGAAAACAGACAGTGTCACCCATACACGGTTAGTTTTAAAGTTACTCACTCAGAACATAAGCATCAGTTGGCTGACCCGGTTTTCGCTGAAATGTTTTGCATGTGCGAAGGCAGTTCCATAAATCGTCTCGTTCTCAGTCATCGTTATGGCATCACCATATGTGCCAAGCTCCAGGAGTTCGAGCAACAGAAGCAGCTGACACGCGGGGGTGGGGGTGTGAGGCGGGTCTGAGCAAGGAGGGAGGTGTGGTGGGGGGGCATCGCCTTAATGAATGACAGCCTTTCACCTCCCTCATGAACATCACATGAGAGAGCTGCCTCCTACTCG
>OMKP01078862.1:0-25369 GCA_900302375.1 Bathygadus melanobranchus
TCCTTACCATCTCGCTTGATTTCTTCTCCAAACTGTACGTGGACAGCTGTAAAACAGCAGTAAAACTAAGTCAAAGTCTTTCCACTGCCGTGACCCCGGTGCGACACACGGTGAAACGTGGAGGGCAAGCACGGTGGAAGATGTGAAGTGTGTTTACTACGTAGATTCCCACACTACACGGCCATTTTATATTGATCTTGCCACCGATAACAACGTATATCTTTTAGCTAAGCCGTTACTGTTAAAGAACATGAATGCACATTCACGTTGGGGTTTTTTGCGTAACAAATATGCAAACCCCGACCTTTGTGTTTAAAGGACATATACATTGAAATATTCTAATTGTACTTGATGATGTTGAATCTTTTCAACAGGTTATATGTAGTGTGTCTGGAGACAGAGATTATATCCATACAATACTAAACTGCCAATATAAACATGTTCAATGCACCATGTGATCACTAAAATATCTTATTAGGGAGATTTGACCGAAACGTTAGCTCTACTGTTTAACCTCTGAGCTAACCTCAAATGATCGGCTTGTTGGCCGCGTTTCATTTCAGTTTTACTCAAATCTATAGTGAATAATATTATTTTAGACTCTTTTAAATAAATAAAGACAAGCGCATCGCATAGTCATCTTGTACACGTTGAAACAGACAGCAATTAAACGGCTTTAATGGCGGGCCACTTATTGGTAAAAGACAATTAAAGGGTTTAGCGTGAGGCGACCCACCGGAGCGCATCACGACAATGAACACAATCAGTCCTTAATTTAACCAAACAGCGCCGTGAGGGTCTCCCGGATAGGATATCAAAACCCTGTCTCAATAAGGCAGCTGGGCTGTTGAAGTGCAGCGGAGCGCGAGTGAGGCAGTAGATCACCTCCCTGCCGCCAAGCCTCGCAGACCGACACCGTGAGGCCCACAGACTGGGAGACGGTGGCCCGGGCCCCACACTCTAACACCCAGCAGCACCCAGCAGCACCCCGGCTCAGGGTGGCCGACGTTAACGCATGCTAGTCCACAACATGGTGCTTTGAAAGTGATTTATATATATATATATATATATATATATATATATACTATAAGAGTTCCAGAAAAGAGGAAAAATGTTGATTAAGATGATTCAAATATCCTAATTAAGATATTTTATTTACTCTGTTGTATTAAAATATAATTAATAACTTAAAAGGTCAAAATATACATCATTATGGACATGAACAAAAGACAAAGGGGCAGAAGGGAGCTGAATCTGTCCTTGAAGGACACAATGTGTGTGTGTGTGTGTGTTTTTTTGTAAGTCGCTTTGGATAAAAGCGTCTGCCAAATGCTCTAAATGTAAATGTAAATGTATGTGTGTGTTTAGTTAACAGTACCTGGAGCACCTTCAACTCTTCCTTCAAGCCGTTGATGGCATTGTCTTTGGACTGAGCGCTGAGTTGGCATATTCCCTACAATCAGACATTGGTATTGGGAGCACTGGAGTAATAAACAGCGTTGTGATACATGAGGTTGATCGATTTATTTGAAATGTATTCGTACCTTTTCCTCCTCAATGACTTTCATTTTTCCCTGAAACTGAAAGAGAGGACCGCACATGATTCAAAAGGTTATTCCCCATTGCCAAAAGACAAAAGGTACATTTGGTTTAGATGAACACAGTATGGGCTCACCTGCTTTTTAATACTGGCGAGGGCCTCTGAGTGCTGCCGAGTCACTGTCTCAAGCTCTTGCTGTAAAGATTCCTGCCAAACAAGAGCGTACTAAACAACTGCTCAAGCTGAAAGCTGAAAGGGTTTATGGCCAGTTTATAAAAAATGGTAAATGGGTTACTTATACAGCGCTTTGATCCAAAACGCCTGAGCTAGTGCCGCAGTAGTTTATGTTACATTGCACAGCAGAAGTACAACTACATTTAAGTGTGAAACCTGGGTATGCTGATGAACGTACACTAGAGCTAGCCCTACCTTCTGCCACTCAAGCTCCTGTTTCTCCAACACCAGCTTACCGATCTGTTGTCCGAAGCGTATCTCTGCATCCTGACGTAGACACGGAAAGAGATCGAAAGATTACCTAAACCCATTCATCACCAAAGCATAGCATGGTGTGCTCCTACCTGGCGGGACGCCGAGGAGACCATATCAGTACATCTCCTTTGATACCTTCGCAGATGATACAGAACTTTGTGGATAGTTTCAGTAGTTCCTGCCTCTGCATATTTTCTAGAAGCATCCAGATGAAGGGGACCGTTAAAAGGGAGGTGATATTTGCGGAGGGTCATCCCTATCCTCCCACTCCCCATGACCACGGCAGGTAAAAGTCAATTGCTTTCTATATCCATGGGACTTTTTTTATGTGTATGTGGGAGCTGAGCACGGTGAGTTTATTTTATAAGTTCTCATTAAACTCTGCTACCAGCATGGCTCTGCGATGAAGAGAATAAAGTGATGAAGCTGTTGTTTTTCAGATGGAATTTATTACCATTATAATTAGTGTGTGTGTGCGTGTGTGTGTGTGTGTGTGTGTGTGTGTGTGTGTGCGTGTGTGTGTGTGCGTGTGTGCGAGTGTGTTTAAACTTGAAGCAATACGGTAGATACTATATACTGTATATACAGACCATAATATGAATCAAAACAGGAAGCAGCAGTTTTCCTGGAGCTGCAATGTGTCTCAATATTTAAATACATTGTATAAATTCCTAACTTACGAAAAAAATATGTCTAGATTAAATGTCTATTAAATGTCTGAAAAACCTCTTTTTGAATGGATGCATTGACGACTTCTTTTAAATTAAGTTGATATTTAACACATTTATTCTACTACTCTCTATAAGTACTGCTTCATATAATGTTGGCCATTGCAAACACATCTTTCCTCACGTGATTATTATTATGATTATGATTATTATTTCTACATTCGACGGAAGCCCGCGAGCACAAGACAGTGACAACAAAATGAAAGGGTCCCGCCCAACTCAGACAAGAAGAAGCATCGTGCTGGAATTTGACCTGCTGGGGAATGTCCAGCATCACGGGCAGATCCTCGCGCCTGCTAACCTCTCCACCCTAGAAATGAGTAAACTACAAACCGCTGCTTCTGATAATCACAGTGCCTGAGGAGGAGCGCGCTGATTTAATGTCCTCCTGTCAATGTAACGTTTTAATGTTGCTTTTGTGCGATAGGAAACACGGCCATAACAATAAAAAAAACCAATGGCGACATGGGGTTACTTTTGCTCTCTCTCTCTCTCTCTGAGCTTTAAGCACACCCTGCTGCTGTTGGGGGGGGCAGGCTGAATGTGTTTGCTGGAGGGTAAAAAGCAAATGTGTTGGTGCTTCGTTTTTGGGTTGGACAAGTATTTTTGGTCGAAGCCCAAACTGCTTGTGTGACCTCCATCATAATACAATGTGCTTCTATTCCAGCCTCTCATCCACTGGGCCAGAGGCCTTCACATGCTACTATTGGGCCTCACCATACCGTGTCCCCTCTTGCTCCAATCAAATAACCCTTGTTTCCAATGGCTTTGCCAAATGTGAGTCAGACATTTCTGATCATAACATTTCTAGGCCATAATCGTTCAAAAAAGTGGTGATACTACAAATGAAATACAATATGTGAAATGATGAATGCATCGGAGTTTAATGACTTGACAATATGGGGTTTTTGCTAATCACTGTGAGAGTGGATCCACAATACTATTTAAAATACTGGCAAAGGCCTACAGTCCCGCGCAGCTGACGATACAAGGCCAATACAAACATACTATCATACCCTTCGAATCTGCAGCTCCTCAATAGCCTCAAGTAGGCAGGTTTTAAACTCCAGCACTTGAAGAGAGAAGGCTCCTCCACTTTCCACTTGACAAGGGACGCAGGAGACAGACACTTCCTGCTCCAAGACTTCTTGCCTTATCTATGGAGGGAAAATAGTCACGTAGTCACAATTTGGGGAGGCACACGTAACGGTTAGCCGGAGTACGATGAGCAAAACAGCCAAAACAGTCGTGGCATAAACAACCATTTATAGTTAAGCTGGTCAACGTTAGCAAGTCAAACAAAACAATGCAACCACATTTGACTTACAGCGGTGTGAGGCGGCTGTCCCTCAGAGTTTGGATCCATAGAGGTGTTTAACGGGTGGCCAAACGCCCTGGTGGTTGGCCCCGCCTCCCCCCCCCTTAATCAAGACAGCAAAGTAATTATGTCAGAAAAGGTTAATAGAATGGGCTGTTTAATAAGCACTAATGTTCTGCCTTCCACCTTCCATGCACATAATTAGTTCCTCACCTGTAAGTTCTACCGCAATAATATTTAATCACAAATAATAGGCTATTACATTAAAAACCCTGTAATGTTTCCTGGTCGCTGCAATTCCACTTAATGGCTTTGGAATGACCATTAGGTTTGGTTCTTCTCAGTTTGATGCCGAAGCCATCTTAAGTTCAAATAAACCTGCCCTTGACACTAATAGGGGTCAGACCAATAACACTCCTCGGACACATTTTTTCTGCCCATTGCTTTTCAAATTATATAAGTTATTTGGTTTGACCTGTGGGTGGTGTGCTCGCGCCTCTCTGTTGCTATCTAGGCTGTCCCGGTTTCACCAAGTGACTGACACACACCCTTGCACCTGCTTGAATACACACAGAAAAAAACACACACATTGTGATTGACTGGCAAAGGGGGAGGTCTCCACTAGCCAACGATCTCTTAATAGAACGGACCTTATTCTCCCATTTAACTTGTGTTGACATCAATCACGGAAGGGGATTCAATGATCCCTGCTAGATTTTTGCCACTATTGTAAAATGACATTGGGGCCCCAGGCTCAGAGGGGAGGAGGTGAATGTGTGCCTGACTCTCTGTCTTGACACCAAGTGTGTGTGTGCGTTTTGCCATGCATGTGTGTGTGAGGAGTATAAGGAGTGTACCAGCTTTATTCACATCCGTTCCGATCCAGTTGAGCAGATATTAACCACCGAACCATTAAGATTGTAAATGAGAGCTATTGATTAAATGTGGGATATGTTCTATCAAGCAACATCGTGTCTATTCGCCGGGTAGTTATAGGCCTAAAGGTTATACTAGCTTGTGGTTATTTAGAATGATATTAGCTATGTTTTATTTTAAATAACTACACTACATTTAAGATTGGAATTATTTAATATATATAACTTAATTGGGATATTTAAAAAGACATGATACAAGATACTCACTGCTAAAATAATGCTACCATCAAGTTGGGTCAAAACGTTAATCTAGCTAATTGTAACGGTTTGCTAATGTCCATTTTCTTACCCTGAGAAGTTGTTAAAAACCAAAACACCAACATGCCCATGATAATGTGCCGTCATATTACTAAAAGAGTGGAAAAGTACAACAGTTATTTTCCGTAACTTTATAAAGTCGAAATTAGCCCGATGTCAAATATTGTAACGCGGTGGACGTCACTATGGGCCTACAGCACACAACACATTGGACAATATTCAAACCCATTCGTTTTTACACACCATAAATAACCATAAATAACCATAAATAAACGCCAGTCGAGCCCTGTGTAGTCAGACCTCTCATACGGTCTCTGGGCTTTTATACAGTCCGTCTCTGCACAAAGACCCATGAGTCTATCCGTGGATGTGGAGGGTCACACCACGGACGCACCGTTACTTACTCGACACAGCAGCGTTCTTTGCTGATTGGCGCCATCTAGCGGCGCGTATGCACACGCGTCCCGCTGATGAATGTCATTTATAAAAGGTGTGTTGGTTGCAACTAATTGCTTTCACGGAAGCGAAACATGGCCACTATCAAGGAGAGGCTTGCGGCTCTAAACCTTGCGGAAAAACTCTATGTGCGTCCTCCGGGTAAGTCACCGTCTTTAACGGCAACGTATTGCCATGTGTCGACAGGATGCATTAACAGATTATTATGACTAGAAGTGGCGTAGCACTCGCATACTAGGCTGTCTGTGAAGCTGTATACAGCGGTCTTCAAGTTAATACAAGCAGGACAATCTTGCTTAACTGCATTGCTTGTGTTTTATATTGCATTTGCCTAGTTTACACAAGTAAATGAAGCGTGTAAAGCAATAAGTCAACGTGGAGTCTTCGGTCCGTTGCAGCCCTGGGGGTGATCTGTAGGAACTACCAGTCTTTCTCTTTTTGGAGTGGACTTATAGCCCATCTCAAGGCATCAGTAAAGGTGAAGCGTCGTCGAGTCCACATTAAGTCCCATGGCGACTGTTTCTTGGGGTCTGACGCTGTGGATGTTTTGGCGGACCACTTGTCCCATGTCAAAGGCCTTGAAGGTGTGTGACCTGTCCATGTTTTGAAATATTCCCACATACACATGACGTAAAATGATGTAACCCATGTTACAGGACTTGGACATAATTAAGTTCATATTGAACCATGTAGATTGTTAGACTGGACATGTGAAGTAGGAATGCTTTATTGATCCAGAACAGGATCTTGTGTATAAATGTTTTGTTTTGTATTTTTAGTTCAAATTGATGACCGCTAACTACTATCCTCTCTGGATGACTACAGGCGCTACTGTGTCAAGGGACAAGGTGGTGTGTGTGTGCCAGGCTCTGCTGGACTGCAAGGTGTTTGAGACTGTGGGAACCAAAGTGTTTGGGAAGGACAAGAAACAGGAGGTGTTTCACGACTGCAAAAATACTCTGTACAGGTGAGTCGTTGACACACAAACTATTGGTGGTTTACAAAGGGCTGTGTGTGGATGTTGCTGTGGATGCTGCTCTTCTACAGAGATGAAGTGGCTGACATTTTGGAATGTACAATAACTACAATGTGTATCTTAACCAGGTTCCTCACACATACTCCCTCGGTTGATGAATTGGAGAGGGGTGTCCTCAGTCATGGAATCCACAAGTTCTTCTGCGCTGATACATCAGAGGGGTAGGAGCTCATGAAAAGGGTTTATGTTGTTCAAGGACAATAGCGATTTGGGTGATCAAACCATGGTAGCGGTCTCTCCTGTCCTCCATTAAAACACCTGTCACAAATAATTGTGCCGATTCTGAGTTAGCGTGAGTTAGCCTGCCACGAATGTAAACAATGGCAATATAGCACTTTCGTCTTTCTGAATCAGTGCTTCGGTCAGTACGGAGTTTGTGGGCAACATTAAAGTGAATCACCATACAAGTAGATCTACTTTACAAAATGTCTTAATGTCACCAAAACCTTTTTTTTAAAAATGAAACTCAAATGGACATGCAATTCAAATGAATTAAGTATTGACTACGGCCTTGTAATATTTCACTGTTCTATGTAAATGCATACATTTTCTTTTCGTAGGCAGGAAGACCTGAGATCGCCGTGTAGTGCAGCAGCTATGCTCTGCAGCCCAGTTAGATGCATGCATTCCCCAGGGAACACCAAACGCCTAGATGCCCTCTCCAATGACAGCCGATCACTGGCCATAGCTGAGACTGACAAACTGAGTTTGAGTCCCAGCAGGCTACAGACTGATGCGGTGTTGCCACATGCATGTAAGCTGGGCATCTTATTTGGTGTACACCTAATATTACAAACTCTTTTGACGTGCTTGCCTTTCACACGTTTCCTACCACTCATGATTTAGAGACCAAATATGCTGGAATTTTGCATTTTCTTTCATGGCCAGTTGCCACTATGTGCAGGGAGGGGGAAGTGAAAGATTTAAAAATGTACTTTTGAGTCATTGCCTTTCACTGTAATACATTTGCCAAACTACAAATTGCCAAACTTTTTTTTTCCTTAATCTGGGCCTCTGCCTACATTCTCCAGTGGTGAATGAAGTATGGCAGGAGCAGACCACCGTACGGCTGCTTAAGCTGGTCGACCTCCCCCTGCTGGATGGAGTACTGCAGTGCAGTCTGAACCAAGGCTCCCACTCTTCTGGGCCACATCCGCTCGCTCACAGCAACCCAGACCTCATCGACAGCGACCACCACCTCGACAGACACATCCTCCAGGCCTTCAGAGAATCAAAGTACGTTTGGCCTTCATCTGAATAGCACCTTTTGTTTTTGACCTACTTTTTATCTTTCTTAGTTCTCTATATTTAATGACATTCAATTTGAGGAACTAGTGTCGAAGGGTGTGTGTGTGTGTTGACTCTCTTAGTGAGGACGAATGGCTTTGTGCAGCTTTGGATTGTCTGGCCTTCCTCCCCGACCAGCCGGTCGTGGAGCTGAGCAGAGCGTTACCCGACTGCTTCCCTCAAGACGCAGACTGTCCAGAGTACATGGTGGCAGGTAGCACCTCTCCACTAGAAGGCAAGGGTCCCTTTACCGTGCATTCAGGCAGGCCCCAA
Source organism: Bathygadus melanobranchus (assembly GCA_900302375.1). Taxonomy (NCBI): domain Eukaryota; kingdom Metazoa; phylum Chordata; class Actinopteri; order Gadiformes; family Macrouridae; genus Bathygadus; species Bathygadus melanobranchus. The sequence continues at coordinate 8,321 of OMKP01078862.1, forward strand.
ACCGTCCAGCAGCTTGTGAAACTGCCCACCAAAACGTCCGTCCCTGCTTGATTCAGATTGTCTGCATTCACACCTAGAATTCATTTTGCATGGAATATGGAGGTGGTAATGATGTGAACATGGTAGACATTTTTTACTGCTTTGCTTCATTTCTGATCAGAATCACACTTATCACACGTTTAGTTTTGCTTCAGGTGTGATTATAACAGTTGTGCGGTCTCCCCAGGGGGTTTGAGCCAGTGTAAGCTGCTAGTCTATGGGATCCTGGTCAAACACTACAGCCACACAGACAGGCATCAACTGCTGCCTGAGCACTTGACGGATGTTTATACAGCCATCATTGACCTGCTGGGTGAGACAAATGACCAATCCATTTCTTTTTTGAGAGGGTTACAAGAGCGGCGTGCATATCTTTTATTGGCAATTGGTGTAAAACACTTTAACCTTCTTTCTTTCGGTCTTTAACTTTGCCTGTAGCAACAATCAAACTATAGAGCAGTAAATATCTACCTTCAGCGATATATTGTTGTCTCCCTCTTTCGACAAATGTGTTACTTTTTTGTAAGTCGCTTTGGATAAAGCGTTAAAAAAAAGTTGTTTAAGTGAGCAGTGCACACAAATCTAAGCCTGTGTCCACGATTCTCACACCCCTAGTGAATGCCAAGCTAGACAAGGCTCTGGAGGCTTTACAACTGTGTCTCAAGTTACTGCCCCCTAGCTGCAGAGAAGAGCTACGCAGGCTACTGACCTTCATGTCCCTAGCTGCTGACCCACAGGGGATAAGACTGGACAAGGAGGTGAGACTCCAGTGTCTATGTGCTTTCTGGTCAACAATGTTTGAAGCTTGCTGGTTCTTGGTGTCTATCATTAATATTTTCTTTTACTATGCAAAGCATTTTCATGCTTTTCTACACTGTCATTCTGACCAAAACATACTTTTCTACACTGGTCTTACAGACTAAAACATAGTTGCTGATTAAAACATAGTTCTCTGATTAAATGCTGGTATTGGGTGGTATATTCTGGTGCACGTATAGATGGAAAACCGGCTGGCAGTGAAGCGGTCCTTCTCCAGGGCGGTGGTCCACAGCAAGACTCTGTCCAAGGAGCAAGAGGAGCTGATGGTGGTCTTCATGCTCAGCAACAGACAGGAAATCTTTAAGGTTAGTAAAATGTCTGGGATCCAGCAGTCCTATGCTAAAGAACAACGTCTGGGGGGAGACTGCGCAGAGCCTGGCTCGGAAATCAGAAACTGCAATGGGCGGAGTTACACTTTGTTTACTGCTGCTGGCAGTTTGTTTTCACCAATCGTGTGCTTACAGATGCCCGCCTCCAGCAACATGATTGGTGGAAACATGAAGTCAAAGAAAGTGAAACGCCCCGTTCAACCATGATTTGAGCTCGTCTACCATCAGGCTTTGGATATGATTCTAAAGTCTGATTAACATGTTAATCTAGAATGTGGGATCCTTCTCCACTAATACTAGACCTTTCTATTCAACCCAAATATCCTTGCCTAAATACAGGCCAGCATTTGAGTTTCATGCAACTTTTATGATGGGCGTTCAAACATATTCAGGAAAGATAGTATCTCTTGAAACTGGGAGCTAAAGAATCTTAATTTAACTAAATTCTGTTTTTAAATTGTATTTATTTTTAAATGTGTTTAACATGAAATGATCACACATCAATTGGGAAGCATTAAGTAAATTGAGTATTTGATTAGACAATTGCTTCAATTATTATCCTTTTTTTGTATTTACATCAGATACCAGGGGCCCTCCACAAGGCAGTGAGCGACAAACTGGCCAACATTGTGCATGGGAAGCCTCCGGATGTAACGGGTAAATAATGGCTTCGTGGCGCACAGAAGGATGCTGTAGATACTCCTTTAAATGCAAGCGTCATTCACCTTGTCTCCTCCAGGTTCCACCTTCTGTCAGCAGGTTTACCGTGGCGGCGCACACACTAAAGACAACACCAACAAGGAGCTGAGGGCCTTGCTGACCGACATACACCTGGACCCCAAGCTCTCAGACAGAAAGAAGAAGAATTTACTCAGGCAGTTTTACCAATCTCACCCTGAGGTCTTTGATCAGTATTTTGGTGATTCTGCCCTTAGTATGCTGTGATGTGAGAGTTGTTGCTTTCTACAGCTGCAGAAAAACTTGGATAGCGTTGTTGATGGGTTTGAACCTTATTATTTTTTGGCTTTTGTTGGTCAATTGCAGATTGTGAGAGATGGTGACTTATTTTTGTGGCTGAGATAAACAATATTTTGTGTTTGCATATGCCTATTTGTAATGAACAATAAATAAACTCGTAGCATCATTTTTCACGTAATTGTTTTTTTTTTTTAATAATTAATCACTACCCGTGGTTCATGAACATCTCGATTTACTAGATTTGCGAGAAAAGGGCTTGGTACTGACGTCACATGTGCCTCACCCGGTTACCGGAAGGTTCCGCGTTCGTCATCTGTGTCAATGCAATGTTCATAGCGGGTATGAGCATGGATGTATGATAACAAAGGTGCAGTGTAATGCCTTGCTAAATACCGGGCAAACGGCAACCTGACTTCACTGGAACGGGATTTGATGGCGACAATATGACCTGAATAATCTTCAACTTTGCGATCGGGCAGTGACATCGCAAAAGCTGCGTTTGTACATGTTTTTTGTACATATAACCTGCTGGTGTTCACTCTGATTAACGATTGGTAATTTGAGCACACGCCAACTTTCGACTCTTTTGCATCAAGGGGAAAGAAAACGAGGTTGGTAAAATAAGTCGACACTGTTCGTGGCTGCCTCGGAACCCGTGTTTGTCTATTGTTATGATGATGTAATCCTATCGGATGGTACCACATCAAACCGGTTCCGATTCTGTGTTGAACTGCATTCCCAAAAGAGACATCTGTTGTTTATTTATATCCGAACCGCCGTTCTATGTAACATAATTATGACAGGATTAAATCTAAATTTCTTATTTATTTAACCGAATAGACTACATCATTTGACTAATCGGTCGTCATTTCCTCCTAAAATGAAAAAAGGAATATCCCAGGCTGAAAAATCTAAATCTGAACCATGCCAAAGGACTCCGACCAACCCGAGCAGGAGGGAAATAAAGAGTCGAGGGAGGAGAGGACGCAGGACCCTTCTGAGGAGACGGGGAGAGGGAGAGCAGGGACGAATATTCCCAGTCCACGAAGAGGGAACACGCCACAAGGTGAATTCTGGCAGGGACATGTAGGATTTATAGATTATTTGCTTATTTAACCAAGCAGTTTGAAGCAGAATGTTTGCACGAGGATGCACTACAATAGTTTTCTAATTAAATGATCGGGTGGCTCTCTCTTTTTGGATTTGGTTTGGAGCATCTTGTCTTCTCTCTGCTCCTCAGCCAGCCCGCCCAGGTTCGTCTCTCTAGAGGAGATGATGGAGACAGCCAAGGGAGTCTCCAACATGGCTCTGGCACACGAGATGATGGTGAACCAACAATTTGAGATGAAACCTGTAGAACCTCCTGAGGGAAGGTAAGGCGGATTTACTGAACATTTACTGTTTTGGTTTGGTTTGGAAATTAGTAAATACAAAGAGAAACACTTTATTTATGAGGATATCATCATTCTTAAGTCACTCGATGCCTTGCCTTGAACAACTGTATAATGCATGCTTATTTACTTGAGTCTTTCTGTCCTTGTGTAGTTTTGAGCGGAGGGTGAAAGAAATCATGCACAAAGCATTCTGGGACTATTTGGAGGCTCAGTTGAATGAAGATCCCCCATCATACAGTAATGCTATCAAGATGCTAGCTGAAATCAAAGAGGTGAGGCACAAAAGCTATATCCTATTCTCTTCAGTTAGACCACACCTAGTCTCACACATCAGACTTCTAAAGTCTGACGAGCTCAAATCTGGGGGAACGGGTGAACAGAACTGAAAGCTAAAATTATAGCATTGTCTTCCCATTGTCAGTATCCCTCCCCAACAGTGAACGCAAACTCAGCCAGAACTGGTAAGCGTAACGTTTTCCTTAGCTGGTGGGAAGACAAGCCAAAAACATCTTGTCCGGACACAAATATCCTTAGACAAAGTGTCTGTAAAGGTTTAACATCAAACCTGTGTAATAGACTGGCCTCTGTAGAAATACATTTGTTAAAATTGTGTTCTGAAACCTCTCATCTTGCCACTCGCGAATTAGTTAATCTTTGGAAGATTATCTCTGAAACAAAACAGGAAACAATGCGTACACTTGCTGATTTCTGACCCGGGCGCTGTGTGGTGTCTCCCCCCAGAAGTTTGGCTATGGCATTGTCCGAGATTAGACCGCACCAAGGAAAATGAGGTTAAAGTCTGTACTATAGAACCATCTTATACTATAGGATGTGGATGTGCTAGCTTGTTGTCCATTCTATTGGCCAATGTGTTTGTCCTTCCTCCCTTCATGTCTTTCTCCATCCTAACCAGGAAATACCCCTTGTTCACGCTGAGAAATATGGAACATGTATTCTAATCTTACACTATCAATAAATATCACATTATGCCTATGAATTCAAAATACCATTCTAATCAGTCTAACTAAATACTGATGATTAATGATGGGCAATAGTACTGAATTATTGGCCGGACTACACCCCTCGTACTCATGCCGTCTCTTGTGCCCGCCCGTCCAGGCTCTGCTGTCGTTTCTGATGCCCGGCCATGACCGCCTGCGCTCCCGCATCGACGAGGTCCTCGACCTGCCTCTCATCCAGCAGGAGGCTGAGAACGGGGTGCTGGACATGGGTCGGTTGGCTCAGTTCATAGTGGAGACCATGGGGTCGCTGTGTGCACCCTGCAGAGACGAGGACATCCGGAAACTGCGAGGAACAACTGAGCTGGTGCCTCTGCTTAAGTAAGTGAATCAAAGACACGTCGTCGTCGTCGTTCTCATCTCAGCAGTTCAAGCCAATACTTTGGAGTGTCAATCGTGATCCGTTGAGGGACAATACCGGTCTGGGCGATTCATCTCTCCTGGCTTCACCGTTTGTCAAGATGCCTTTGTTGTGCCGATGCTGCCTTAGAGCGTTCAGCGTGAGCACGCCTCACCACAAACGGAAACGGTAGCACTCTGGGGTTTGAGATAAGACGTTGTTGTGTAAAGTACTGGCATGGCCGTTCACTGCTTTCTTGCCCACAGACTTTCACAAACCCTGCCCTGAAGTCACGCACGTTTATTCCAAGTGCCATTGCTGTTGTTTACTATAGTTCACGATAAATGCTCTTCTCCAGAATCGGTACAACACAGTCATTTTGACAAATGATATTGCTAACAAACATTTTAGTGAAGACAGTTACGATGGTTTATTCGCCCAGACCTGTATGGTCACTTTGAGGACCTTGTAGGGAAGTTACATGTGGATATTTAGCTGATTTACCTTAACCGTGTGTGACTTTCCCAGTAAGCTGGTGGGTGTTAAAGGTGCTGTAGAGCCATAATTCAAAGCTCTTCACAACTTCGCCCCTACTTATCTTTCTGACCTCCTCCACGTGTACATGCCCTCCCGTCTCCCATGGTCCTCCTCAGCAGGCCTACTGTCTGCCCCTCCCTTCCGCCTCAACACCATGGGTACCAGGGCATTCAGCTGCTCTGCATCCAATCTCTGGAACTCTCCCTCCCCACATCCGTCAGTCTGACTTAATTGCCACCTTCAAATCATCTCTGAAAATCTGTTCAAATGAGCGTACTCCCTCTGAAACACTCCCCCTCATCTATTACCTCTTGAGTGTCCTGAAAGGCGCCCAAAATTAATTGTATTATCATTTATTAATTTGGGTGTAATTAGTTAGATATGCCACAGCCATCTGTCATCTATTAGTGCACTGTTTCGAGTTGACTGCACCTGCCGAGTTGACTGAGCCAATTCAAATTTTAGACCGCTCCCGGCTCATTTCTGACCGGAATCCATCTTGCGTGTCAAACACAGGTGCGTGAACACCTGCTCTCTCTTTTTACAACTCCCTTTTTAAAAGAAAACCGTCATACTATAATAATGATAGCATACTCCATCAGTTTTGATGTTGTTTTGGTCTCGTGCTGATCTTGCTCTCTATGGATCGCAGTCTCTCTGTTATACCTCACTCCTAGAACAATCGTCTCAGCTCTGGACCTGATGAAAATGGACATGGTGAACTTTGCCCTTACCACGATCAAGCCCCATCTGATGCAGCAGTCCGCAGAGTACGAGAGACACAAGTTCCAGGAGTTTCTGGAGAAGCAGCCGAGTGAGGAGAGACTAGGATTTGTCAGGCTCCACAATACAAACAGACGATTTGGTTGTGTGTTCTCAAATGGTTTTCTTCAACGTTACTTCCAGATGCCTTGGACTACGCCGAGAAGTGGCTTCGAGATGCGGCGGAAGCCTTGCGGGACCCCTCGACTCCCTCGCCGCCGCCTCACAGCGTCCATAACCACGCTTACATACGGCTTCTCAAGTGGGATCATGCCTCGGAGACCTTCCCAGAGGTTAGCGCGCGCATCCTTTACCACCTTCATACCCGTTGCCTGTAGTAGTCGTATTGAATTTGCCACAAAAGGATTATTAAGGCACGGTCTTGGTGTAAACCTCTACCATGCTCCTCCCTCCACCAATAGTGAAGAAATATCACAACATGTCCTTCCAGTTTAAATTGGCTAGCCTCGCCCCCGCCTCACTCTCTCTGGGAGTTGCTGCTGCAAACAGCAATGTTTAGCTCCAGATATATTCTAGACATAAATTCACCCCCCTTATTAATCTGAAGGCATACACGATTATATATTTCTGTTATATCACGACGCATACATAGTACGTCTTGGTAGGTTATACAATGATGTTAACGAGCTGTGCATTAGGTGTTCTATTACTTTAAGTCCAGATAGACCAGGCAGGTCTAAAAATAACATGTCATGTAAACTAGGGTTATGCATGCCGAAATATGAAAAATGGGGTAAGAATGCTTATCCATTCCAATATCAGCGTTACGATTGGAAAATCTTAATTGATGCGGAGTTCTTTCTCTTCGCTGTCGCTCATCTTTCTATACCACAACCTATGCTACTTCCAGCCTAGATACGAATACATAATATTGCTTACCCTAAGGACAAAATCATAGACACGATGCACACAAACATGCATGCAAAAACGCATACACACACATGACACAAACAACAACAACGGTTGTTGTTGTTTGGGTGGCACTAGCTCAGGAGGTAGAGATGGTTGTCTGGCAACCGGAAGGTTGCTGCTTCGATCCCTGGCTCCCCCTAGCTAAGTGCCAAGGTCTCCCTGAGCAAGACACCTAACCCTAACTGCTCACGACGAGCTGGTTGTTGGCGTGCATGGTTGACACCGCCGTCGGTGTATGAATGGAGGATTTTGGATAAAAGCACTATATAAATGATCCATTTACCATTTACGTCTCCTTCCCACCTCACGTGGCCTCTAGACGGTGCTGCTGGACCAGGCTCGCTTCCTGGAGATGCAGCAAGAGGTCGAACGGCTGGTGCTGCTCTCCTCCTTGCTCCTCATAGTGTACACCACCACAGGAGACGCCATCTCCGGCCTGCCGGGCCTCATGGACACCCTGAAGACCACTGTCAATGCTATCATCACGGACATGCACACACCGTGAGTCCACACATGTGCTTGTTACAAACGGGACACCACATACGCCTTATACACGTTAGGGTTGGGCAATATGGCCAAAATCCTCGATTATAAGTCCCGATATAGGGCATTTAATATCTCGCTAACAATATATATCACGATATAGCATGTTTTCTGGTAATTCAACAAATGAACAGTCTATATAAAATAACCATATGGTAAAGCCTATTTTTGTATACTCTCCTGTGTGAATTAAATACTTGACAAACGAAATGATTTTCTCATTTTATTAAGAACTCAAGTGCAAATAATAGAATAGCTAGAACAGTCTGGTAAGTTCAGGAAATTACTTTACTGTAATGTAAAACTGTAATGAAATGATAAACTGAGGGAAAGACAAAGCCATATCACGGACGATATCTAGTCTCATGTCACGATATCGATATAGCAAACAGAGTACAAGGGCTCCGTCCCAATCTCCATACTAGCATACTGCATAGTAGGCGAGTGTCTGAACTCATATCTACACACAGTATGCAAAACACTGTGTACTAATACTACCCAGATGGCGTACTATTTCTGCCGAAATGTGTAGTGTGCCAACTATGGACACAACATTTGCTTGGATAACCCACAATGCATTTAGACAACCCGAAACTTTTCAACAATATTAATAACCTCTCCACCCTAGACCAGCAACCCCAATGAACAGGCAACTCAAATAATGCATAACACTGATGTTTTCTTTGTTGTTTTTTACACAACATGTATCATATCGCACTGCTTCATGGATAAATATAACTTGGGTGGGTTTGTAGCGTGTCATCAATTATGACCGCCAGCTTGTAGAACACCAAAATCTGCGACACCCTCGTAAGTCCAGAAACATGCTTACTGTTGGCTCGCATACCAATAGTATACACTGTAGTATCCAGTGTGTGGTACACTGTTTCAGATCCAGGCCTAGACTCATTGTTTCCTGGTCTGAAATGGCCCAGTTTCTCTTTTAAATCTTTTTAAAAAAACATTGTCATCTCCATGGATGCACTTGAATGAATAAACATGTGTCGTTTTCTCCTTTGTGTTGCAAGGTCTTTCAGTTTAGAGGAGGCCTTGGCCACCATCGGGGAGAAGCTGTGTGTTGAGCTGAGTCAGTGTCTGAGCGAGCACGGCCATGCTCCGTACACCCCTGAGCGCCAGGCCATTCTGAAGGGACAGATCCTGGCCACTGCCCACCCAGACAACACTGTCCGTAAGCTGATGGGTACGCAGTACTGTCCGACCTTTTTCTCCCTCAAGCGTTGTTTTAAACTTAATACCCTGCTACTTTGAATGTCATTGGATCTATTACTTTATTTTACAGTAATATTATTAGATTATTTAACATTTTTTATAATTTAAGTATAATTTAAGCCCACCGTTTTCCTTTACTTGCACACAGAGTCTCGCATCCATGGCTACATGCTGGCTTCCCTGGAGTCCACTCAGCCCAACACTCCGCCCCCTCTGCCCGGAGGCCTGACCCCGGTGGGCAAGGATCTGAGGGAGCTCTCCGTCCGGTTCAGTCGCCTGGTCAACTTCAACAAGCTGGTCTTCTCCCCGTTCTACCAGAAGCTCCTCCAGAGCACCCTGGCGCCAGCGGAGAACCCAAGCAGTGACACGTAGATGACGTGAGGAGGGTGGTTTAGAAGCCTCCCCCTAAACACCGCCTCCCTGGAATGTGCACTTGAAAACTGTCATTAAAAAAAAAGCACTGGCTGCTTTCTGCTTTGTATTAACAATAAAAGTGTTGCTCTAAAGGCGTCATAATTGCCCGGAGACCGTAAGCCTTTGCCTACCTGTGTGTTAACCTGGATAAGTAGCATTACCAATTATGAAGAAGTTGAAAACACTGTATTTCATACAGGTATTAGCTAGTGTTGTATCAGTAGAGAGGGTTCCTGACCCAAATTATTACAAGGACTTTTCAGCAAACCCAAACCTCATCTAAACGTGATTAAAATGGTTGACATTTAGTTAATGTACATTTTAGCAAGCTGTTGCCTATCCCATTACTCTAAACTAACAACGAAAGATGTGCATACATTGTCACATCAATCACACTATTTGTCTTTAAAATGTTATTCATCATGTGGACATGTCAATAAATGTTACTCAATTGTGTGGGCAGTCTTGTTATTGGCAGGTTGTATGCAGTATGCATAAAACTCGATAGGAGGCGACAAAATATTAACTGCAAAATATTGATTTCAATGCGTTTTACTGCATCAATTATACCACAGCAACAAGTATGATTTCGTATGTCTATTTTCTGTTTAAGCTTGACATTGCATTACAATACATGTTCGACAATTGACTTAACAGCTCGTGTTGTGTGAACAACACGCGCTTTGTTATGTCATTTCAATTTCGAGGCAACGCATACGAAACGACAATTTGCATTTCATTTGAACGTTTCAAAAAGTTTCCTATCTCTCTCTCTCTCTCTGGTCGCTAATCTCTCATGTTGTCGCCTGTGTCGCTCGCCCCCGGGCCCTCCCCTTAATGCACGCACACATTCCACACATGCGAAGAAGCCACAAGCGAGCGCGCCCGCCAGGCCAGCGACACCGCAGCTACGCTCGCGAAGGCGTATTGACGTGCAAAAGTTTGGAAACATCGACTCGTTGACCCAAGTGGCGACGAAAGCCGCCGCGCGTTAAGCCGAAACACCCGAACAGGTCGCGGGCGATGGCTGGCTTATTTAATTAGGTCTCCATTCGCTGTATTTTGAGCTTCAAATGTGTAACAACTCGCACCGTCTGGTCTCTTCTCGTTGGTGAACAAGATGGCAGCAGAAGCGGTGCAGGATTTGGCTCTGGTGGGGAACCTCGTCGCTAGCATGGTTGCGGACGCTTTGGCTGATACCACACTAAATTTGTATTAAAGGTAAGCGAGGCACAACACTGTGTTCAAGTAATTGTTTTTCTTTCGGGTTGATCGTATAGCTAGCCTTCGGCTAGGTTGTTTGGTAAGCTAGCAAACTTCGGTTTTCTCCCCCCGTCCACACTACCGTGTAGCCGTACATGCTAGCTGTTTAACGTGAGGGTATCTTGTATAACTTTAACCGCCGTGCGTTTAGTTTGATATTCGACATTCGCCTCTTTCCCATTTTACAAAACACAATAGCTCCTTGAAACGAGGACCGGTTGTCGGGATGTTGTGAAGACTGGACATTGGGCGATATTTCACACACAGTTTGGGTACCAAAACTAGTTTGATATTCCAAATAAACAGCTTTCAACGTCGAGCTGTTATGCAGTTTTCCGGGCGATGTTTAGGGGTCGTCTAAAAAGTGCGTGCAGCAAAACTGCTATCATTTAAATTACAGGATGAAAAACATTTAAAACAATTATACTGTGAGCAGAAGCCTTTCATTTTCACATCCACCCTAACTACATTTGAGGGTATCAATAACAAAGATACACACACTACAATCTAAAGCTAACCCTTTTCTGGATTACATTTTCAATCATTTCAATAATTTTTAAACGCATTGTCATCAAAACACTTTTAGATCTTCAATAATATCCCCACCCTACTTTGTAATTCAGTGTCAACATCTCCTTTAAAGTTTATTTAGAGCTAAATTGTAATATAGTATATATATTGTATACTGTTATGGTTTCTTGTACAGGACTTGTACATCAGAATGCATCATGGGATTTTTGTTGCCATAATCTACCATTTCGAGAGGACTCAAGAGTTCTAGTATTGTAAAATCCTAAATCAACTTGCATGTCGTAACCTAGGCTGATCATTTTTGCAACGTCTCACATGAGAAACTGTGGCAGTTTCAAACAACATCTCTCCATAATGGCAAATAATTTCATGATTAATGACTAAACCATGATAAAAAAAAACATTACTACTAACATAATAAACAAAATTCCAGTGCTCCTATCCTTCCAAAATGGAGGCGGTCATTGCAAGGTGACATCACAATGTGCAAGCCCTATAGCTCCCTCAATTTGGATTGGATTGGCCTCAAATCACCCCACCCATCTTTCACATTAGTCAATATTTCCTTTAACTTTGGAACAGTATTTTAAATAGGCACACCAGGTGGTCAGAATCAACGGCCCTCTCAGCTCCCAGCATCTCTGCTGGTCCACTGGTCACACCAGTGCTCTTCATCATGTACACTGATAAACCCAGACCCAAACATGACTTGCATTGAATACTTGAACGACAAAGTCATCATGAACCCCCCACACACAGAAGGAAGTCTACAGCCTTAGATGGTCAGGTTGGTGATGCAGGGGGAACTGCCTAGACCCCGAAGCCTCCAAGACGAAGGAGTTGGTCATTAACGTCCAGAGCATGAACAGCCCAACGCCTCATCTCTAGAAGGTAGTGGCCGAAACATTGAGAGGGTGAAGGGCTACAAATACTTCGGCACCACCAACTCACCTTCAAACCCAACAGCGAAATACTATTTTCAAAATCCCAGCAACACCTCTTCTTCCATACTGAAAACTCCAGGTCCACCACTCAGTTCTGCAAGATTTCTACAGATGCGTCATTGAGACTGTATTCAACATAATAGCCTGGGTTGGAAATATGCACAAGATCACCTCAACTCCCTCATTGAAATCATCAAAGCAGCAAAATAATTGGCCTGGACCAAGAGCCACTCTACACAATCCACGTCAGGCGAACAAGGACCAAAGGGACATTGATAGCCACCTCACACGTACTTCACTACTAGAACAACCTCCCTTCAGGCCGCAGATACAGATCACTAACACTCTTCAATCAGCCTATTGCATGTCCTGTAATGTCTGGTATATGCGTGGATACTTTCTATACGTTTTGCAGTTATTTGAATTAATTGAATATTTCCATTTTTGTCACTTGTATTTTCAATAGCTCTCGTTGTTGGATTGTCACCAAAACATGTCTAGATCTTCTATTCTATTCTTCTAACATCCACCTCCAATTTTCACATTCCTTATTTGGTCAATATCACCTTTTACTTGGATTTCAGTATTTATCAATTTGTGCAGCATGAATATTTCCAAATGAATGTGAAATAGGGGGGGCTATTATTAATGGTATACCAGTGTTTTGAGGCCAGTCCGAGTTATGTGAGCTACAGAAAATACAAGTGACCATATGCAAAATATTCACACCACATATTGCAATTTAGCTCAAAATAAAGACGATCCTGTAACAGTCAAAAAGTGCATCACAGATCAAGGATGGGTTTTTTTGTAATGTCATCAAAGAAGGTTGTGATACTTGGCACAGAGTGAAATATCGCCAATGTCCAGTCTTTACAACAAGACTAATCTCCTTTCAAGGAACTATTGTTTTGCAAAGGGTGGAAAAAGGCTGTTGTCGAATATCAAACTAAAATCACCGTAGTATAAGATTAACACCCAGCAATTGTCTTTTACATTTGTTGACAGAAGTAACTACCATCAGCAATTTATCGTACAAATCATCATAACTGTATGCTCAAATCGAGCATGTGTGCACAAAACAAATGCTCAAACTCAACAGCAGACAGTTAAGTCCTAGTTAGCTGCTGCCACTTTAACATGTGTTTCAACAGGTGTCTTAGTGTCGGTGGCATGGCCCTACCCCCAAACACACAGACACTGCCCATATGTTGTGCCGTCACTTGACTGATCACTGGCAGAGTGCATATATGCAGCTGAACTTTAAGAGTTTCGCAACACACTCCTTTATAGGCATGTTAAACTTGGAGTCCTTGAACGATTCACCTGCGGTAGCAGTGAGATGTCACACTTGATCAGCTATAATAATTGTGCTGGGTGTTCGTGAAGGACTGATGACACCATGGCAACGGTATGCACCAGCTGTATTTTAGTCCACTTCAGCATTGGTTTTCTGTAGTTGGTATATAGCTATTACTTCATCTGGTTTTATTTTGTCATGCATAAACAACTCTTAGATAAATATAGACCTGTATTAGCACTTCTTTATTGTTTACCAGTTTTGGATCTTTTGCCAGTTGGCATACAAAATAATCAACTCTGCTCTTTTTTGTTAGAAATGCAAATCCGAAATAGAGGATCATGCAATGAGCCCGCCCCCCCCCGGTCAGAATCATGTAACCACTCGGAAACAGCAGCTTTGAGCTCTGAACTGTATTTACTGAGGTTACATGTTCAGATTCAGACACACCCCATTACCTGTCTGAGCCTGTTTGAATGACTAGGAAGGGCACTGCGATTCTTAACCTCTTTCATGTCAAACAAATGCACTGGCAAACCACAGGTGCGTGTACTCTCTAGGGCTGCAGGTTGGTCGACAGGAAATAATAGTTGCAACCCTAATTGTTATGTGTGAAAGTGTTTTAAGCTTCTAATCCTAATGTGGCAGTTATTGGGTTTGCATGGATGTAAATAAACTCTTCATGCCATTCTACGGTCAAGTGTTCTTGCAACCAGCCTCGTTTGATGTCTTGCCTGCGGTCTGCTCATAGCTTAAATGCAAACAATGAGAATCCTAATCGACGCCACTGGATTTGTCCCAATTTATAAATTATTCAACGCATGCACGAACAGTCTGTTTTTCCTTTGGCTGCTAAGAGCTCCGTGATGAAATGAGATATGAAACGGTGGAAGCTAGTACCAGTTGAATAACCTGAGAGTTAACTGCACCTACCTCTACAAAAACCAGCCCTCGCCAATTATGAGTTTTGCACTCATAAGTACTTTCATAACAAATAGCTGGCAGAATCCTGACCTAAAGCTACCTAGCAACCTGTGTTTATCAACCTGTGTTGCCCTGCTTAAAAGGCAAAAACAACACATCCAGATTGACCTCTTATTGACTGAAATAAACAAATCTGTTAAACCTTCATTGCATGTATGTACAAGCACGCATTGAGTTAATTCACTGATTGTTCACAGAAATCAGTTTATTAAGTTGACGTCAGTGTGACAGTGGTTATGGTGTGTGCTGTGGAGGCTTCAGACCCTCCTGGTTCTTTTCCATGTGATGGGTGTTCTCGCTTTGTTTAGCTTGTTGACAACTTAAAGGCACTGTCGTATAGGTTTTGGCCCCTGGTCTGGCCTCATTTTGTTCAAATACAACCCCTATTTTTAAATATGAGCACATCGGAGAGCTAAACAGTGGCGCACACAAAAGGAAAATACCAGAAAACAAACATTTCAAAGAGGGTTGGTTTGTGTCCAATTGCAATGCGTGCAGACTTTTTAGTTGCTATCCCTGGATATAGTAAACAATGTCACCTGTTTAGAATTCTAATGTTGCCTGAATGCAAAGCGTCTGTTTCTGAATCCTATAAAGCAGTATACCCTGGAATGCTGAAATAACTTTGGGTTATTTCTCAATGCCGTTGGGAGACTGTTTCAGTTCACACCGTTGGCGTGACTCTGGAGTGCTGTTGAAACATGGTTCATCAGAGCGTTTTCTACTTTCTAATGTGTATTCACGTGACTCTAACCTTAGGGAATCTGCTTGAATTGGTAGCATGTGACCGTACTCCCAGTGGTTCCTCTTAAAGTCGACTATGTAGCTGCAACTGGACTCAAATGAATGCCGTGTACTTGGGTGGAGGGTAGAGTAGACGACTTTCACTTGTCTTATTTGTAGGAAAGCTCCTACTATAAATGTCATTCCCATGGAAATGTTTATCAGATCGTATCAAATGCTACACTGAACAAGCTATGTAGAGATAATATTTGATAGTGAGCTATATATGCTCTATACTCAGAAGTTATTGCTTTTCAAGTGTCTTCTGTAAGCATACAAGAACATGCATACACGTACAAACAAACAAACCATTACCATTATCATTGTACAACTACAGTAACATAATTAACTCAATTGTCTAATCATCCCCATTCACCAAAATGCCCTATTAGCTAGATTGGCTGCGTAAGTCAGATTGTACCGTTATAGCTTTTCACTGGCTTGGCAGTACTGCACGGCATGAAACTGAACCTCCAGTGTAATCTCCAAGAGCAGGCGAGCACTGCAATGGGATTCCCCTGCTCTCTCATTACAGAGGGCCCTTCCTCGCTTCCTCAGGGAACCCATCGCCCACTCTGCACAGACGTTTTATTATTGCTTCTATGCGTTTAGCATACGCGTACCCCGTTGTTTACTTGTTAGGTGCTTAATTCAATTTCTGCAGAACGGACGCAGTGTTGAAAATGGCACCAAGTTATAGTTGTTGTGACTGCGGCTCAGTCCTGTTTCTCCCTTCCTCCCCGCGGGCCCAGCCCCTGTCGTGTTTTAACGAGAACATGGGCCCAGCCAAAGAGAGAGCGGCAGATTCATAAATTGCCAACACCTGCTAATAACTCACCTGTCTTGTAATCAGGTCAAGAGAGCCACGCCCCCTCCGCCTCCCCTACAGGCTGAGCTCAACCACCCATCTCCACTATGTTTATCAGACGGGATATTAGACATACTCCTTAGTTTTTCTGTTACAATTTCACTTGAAATATAGTTCTATTTTTTATTTTTTTAACAATCAGTCTCGTGTGTAACAGGGGACTTTGTCTTCGTGTTTATCATATCCACAACTACATGTAATGGAATTAAATCTCTTCAGACTAAATCTAAATCGTGTATTCACAGTAAGCTAACAAACTATATACAACAGTCCAGAGTTACAAACTCTGGCTTCTCATTCTGTGATGTTCAAAAATGTAATGTTTAACATGAACTATTCCTGTTTACTTTTACAGTTTAGTGTTAGCTCTTTTTTTGTGTTTGCTGATCTTTGTCAATAACAAATCTGTGCCATCTTATCTGTTCTCCCTTGCTTTGTTCAGGTATGGCCTCAAAGGTGTTAGTCAAGCCATCACACCTGTACCCAGTGCAAACAAGTGCCTTAGGAACTAGCAGCAGTGGTACCAGCAAGCACACAAGTCAATTCCACAGCAGCGTCGCCTCCAACCGAGCCTTTCATCAGCGGCCGCCAACCAAAACCTACGTCATTGGAGTCAACTACGGCATCGCCTATCCCAACAACGTCGAGCCGACCTGCGGCCAGGCTGACCCGGTGAGGCCGTACAGAGCGGAGCAGGGCCAAGAGGAAGAAATAGATTTCTCTGGGGTGCTCGTTCAGGGGCCCGTGTATCAGAGTCTGGGCCCGCCGGAGGTAAGGGGTTTTGGGGACGGCGGTGAAAATCCCTCCGAGGCAGAAGGAAGCGGAAGCCCTGACCGTGGCCCACATAGCGGGGCCTGTGTGGGAGCAGAGACGCAACAGGGAAGTGCTGAGGGCAGGACACAGGAGAGAGCCGCAGACGTCCCAGGTGCCGACCAGAGATGTGAGTGGAGGACGGGCGAGGGCGGACAGCGACCGCGGAACACCTGTGGCGGAGTGATGCAGATAGTCGAGAACGCCTCTACACTGCCTCCCCCCGCCT
>OMKP01078863.1:0-12428 GCA_900302375.1 Bathygadus melanobranchus
ACTTCTTTCATTGCTCTTCTCCCCTTTCATCAATTCAATCTCATTCTCAATGAATCACTCTCTGACTCTCCCTTTCCCATACACTCTCTCCCTGTCTCTTTCTCTTTCTCTCTCTCTCTCTCTCTCTCTCTCTCTCTCTCTCTCTCTCTCTTTCTCACTTTCCCATACCCTGTTATCCTGCTCTGTCTCTCTCTCTCCTACTTCATCTCTCCCCTCCTTCTCTCTCTCACTTTCCCCTTCTGTCTTCCCTACTCTCTCTCTCTCCTTCCACCCCCGTAGATCTCGTGTCCACCAACAGGTCGTCCGTCTTCAGCGGTCACCACGGCGATCTTACACTGACCGCTGTCTTCCTGGACGAGTACCGCGACCGCCTCTTCCTGGGTGGGAAGGACGTGCTCTACTCTCTCACGCTGGGGCCGGCTGCCACCGAGTCCAAAGAGGTGAGAACTTCTTTAGACGGTCACAGAGTTAGAAATCACAGATGATTATTCAGTTTATTCATGTAGTGGCCATCTTGGTTCTAAACACTTTGTGTGGGGAATTTCAGTTTTCAGTTAATCTAGCACAGTGGTTCTCAACTGGTGGGTCCTCTGCTCTGTGAAATGGGTCGCAGAGCATATGCCAAACTGAAAGAAGTTTCAATGTTAATTCATGTTTCATTGGCTTACTATTTCATTGACTTCAGCCCCAATTGTTGGAGCTTTTTGTTCGCTCAATGTTAACAGTACATGAAGGCATTGTTGATTACTGCAATATTGGTCAATAAATGTGTTATTTTTGGGTTGTGACATGTGGGTCCTGAGTTGAGAACCACTGATCTAGCGCTTTACTAAGATGGAACCAAGATGGCCACTAGGTGAACCAGGCAAGACCACCTGATGGCTGTAACTGACATGTTGTTTCGGCCATCTTTCATTTTGGCAAGATGGAAGAAGAATCTGGAATATTCTCTCTCTGTAATCAGCATTATGTTTAGTTAGTATTGTTTTAGAGTTACGTCAGTTTAAGTTACTTTTACTGTAGTTAAGTTCCAGTTAGTTCTTTTCTAAAGTTAAAAGGGAGTCATAACGAGATTGCACTGTATTTATCCCTGTGGAGCGAATGAGGAATTTCAAATGCATTAGTTTAGTTGAAGTGGCGACAGATTTGATTTAATGGAGGGGATCTAATTATAAGCAACAAATCACAGCATGAAAGTCGAGATTCAGCAGAAAAAGAGGAAATTTGTGGTGCGCTGCTAATGTTTGGCTTTAAGATAATTCATGATCTCTCCATTAAAAAACGAGACGCAAACACGCAAACTCACACGCTGTAATGATGAATGTATGAGGTCCAAAATAGCCTCCATCTGTCGTCACATGATGACCACTGATAAGGTTCTGTATGTAATGCACAGTAGAGGCCCATGATAGATGGCCCTTTGAGAGCGCTTAAACCCCTCTTAGTTCTGCTCTTTCACCCGGCAGGACATCTGTAAAAAGTGCTCCCTCCATGTCGTAAATTCACAATAAACCTTTTTATTCTAAACCACTGGGAAATGTAGATACACCAACAATATATGAATATATTACAATCAACACGTTTTTTTTCATCATAAATGATGACATTTTTTGTAGAAATGAAAGTCTACACTTTTTGAATGCTCCTCGTGCCGGTCCTGTTCTTTAAGGTCGACGTTCCCTGGGTCTTTCTTAATTGCCCATGAATCCAGCATGTAGCACGAGCCACACACGCCTCCTACATTGTTACGGCAGGCACATTGGCACGCCCCCCCCAGCACTGGAACACCTGGAGGAACCGCAACACCCTGAAGCCCCCCACCTCCTTGTAAATCAACCCCTCCGTTGGTTCTCATTTCCACATGTGCCCGTCAGGCTCTAATCTCCACATCTACCGGCATGTCGGACACCCGAGCCCAGCGGCCTGCTCCTTCTCATCCGCAGCAGTTAAACGTGTCTTATGTATGTTCCGTAGGTCTCTACGCCAGTGGGTGCGTATGCTCTTGCGTTGGTGCTCCAGAGCGCCTACCAAAAAGTCACCCGAAGTTACTTCAGCTGCGTTTCCACCCAAAGGACCCGGAACTGACCCGGTCACAGGAACTACTTTTCAGGAACTGAAAAGTTCCTCCCGTTGCTGGCTGCATTTCCACAGCGATCTAAAGACCCGCAAAGATTAGGCAAATTAGTCCACGGACGTATGAATAAGGGACGGCTGTTCTTACATGCAACTGCATCCATGTCTCCAAGACATGGATGTATTAAAGCGCTCCAAATGCACACCTGCACACACCCACTTATCCGTGAACTGCCATTTACTACACTATTTTACACTTGGATTAACAAGTGAAACTTGTTAATCGCTTTTCCGTGACATTTATTCGTTACGTGCCTGATGTAAAAGGACCTTTAAAGTAGCAAACACATTTCATGAGCGATTGCAGAGATTGACCGTGAGATGATGGAGAAATGTTCAGCGCTTCAAGCCCCACCATCACCTTCAATGTTCCTGAACTTTTGGCAAGTACATACCCCCGGGCAGGGACTTCTGGGGGGCTAAAATAAGTCACCTGAACTTCATTTAGACCACGGTTCCGGCGGTGGAAAGGCACCAAGGTCCTCCAAACGTTCCTAGTTCCTGGGTAAGTTCCTGCAGTGGAAACGTGGCTTTATTCCGTGACACCTGGTGATCTTCATAAAAAGTGCATTACATCTTGCAGCGTATCTTCTCAACTAGAAGTAGCTGGCCATCCGTCACCACAATGTGTAGAGTTAGACGTAACCTAGCATGGCAGCCCCTGTGGGCTACGCCGGCACCACAGAGACCTATGGTGTACCTGCTGTCTACGCAGAAGTATAATTCACCCATTAAACTTCAGTTACACCACAGGAGGTAAAGTTAAGTGGAAAGGAGGGACATGGGAGATGAATTATGAACGATGGCAAAAAGTCAGATACTTCATGGATCATTTCTGATGACACAGCTGTTAAACCTCCTGCTGTTGATGGAGAGGGCAGAGAGAGAGGGGGAGAGAGAGAGGGGGGAGGGATAGAGAACGAGGGGACAGAGAGAGAGAGAAAAGAGAGAGAGAGAGAGAGAGAGAGAGAAGCCAAGCGACAGAGATTCAGAAAAGTGTAGCAGCGAGTTACATTTGGGGACAAAAATAAAAATGACTGAGTTACTCTTAGTCTACATGCTAATTGCCAGCAGTAAGGATATCCTTGTCTTTTGGAAAAAGAACCCACCCAACCTAAACCCAATTTGGGTTCAGGCAGTAATTAGTAAGAACCTAATCCCACCCATGCACCTGCTTAGAACAGGGGGGTCCGGGCGACATGATATACAGGTCATGTACTGCGTTACGTCTGATTGACGGCACATTCCGAGGTCAATTAGAAAGCAGTTCAGCTCGTACATGGCTTTGTGCCACAAGTCTGCAAAGCCATAACCAGAGAAGTAGAGATGGTTGGAAGATTATAGATCGCAAGTAACATAAAGCAAAACAAATATATGAAAGCTATAGCATGTGAATCTAATTGTACAGTGGAATTTCTCCTTAATCCTGTTAGTTTCGGAGTGGTTTTGCGCAGACGTGAGCTTTGTTTGCGCTGGGGAGTTTTTATCTTTTGGAGATTTATTTTCTGAGGTTAGAAATGGTTTAGACTGGAGACTGGAGCTGCTAAATTAAAACAGAATTTCACGTCACTCACATAGGCTATGTATTTATTTATGATATTTATTTATATCATGTTTCCACGGAATACTGCCGAAGATTCTTAATTTTCTTTTAAATTCTGATAGTTTTACACTATATCTATTTTAATGTTACTTTGTATATAACCTCTACGAAAATACACATCTAAAGAGTGGTATATCATTATGGATGTTTATGTGCTTGTATACATGTGTGTCTACTTTGTTTGTTGACATGAGTACATGTGTTTGTATGTAGTTGTGCATGCATGTGTTTATGTGACAAGGCAGAGGCATGGGAGGGTTATTTGATAAAGGTTATTTTGAAATGAGACTGTGACGTGAACCAGAGCTGAGATGTTTATCTGTTGTTTAATTTCCCTCCATGTCTGCCTCAACCCCTCTCAGAAGTCTGCCTCTCTTGCATCGCACATAATACCAGCTGAGGCCCTGACCTCCCCAACACACACACACACACACACACACGCACAGGCACACACACACACACAAATACGGACACACCTTATCACTGTCTCTATCTCGCTCTCTCTATCGCAAGCAGGCACTCAGACACTCACACAATACACACAAACACACATATACATGCACACACACACGCACACACACACACACACACACATGCATGCACAGGCACACACACACACATACATGCACACACACACACACACACAGAGACACACACATACACACTACTATGTGTAGCTACAGAGCTAGTCGGTCATTTCCTTGCTATTAGTCCATCCAGATTGGGTGATATACATGCAGCCATCTGCAGTTGTAAAGACTCCTGACGTGATTTATTGAACAGGCAACCACAAACCCCATTGGCGTGCCAGAAATCAGTACACACTACACATACACACTGAGAACACTTCAATGCAAAAATAACACCCCATTCAACAACAATGTATAGTATTCCTTACATTTGGCTTCGCCCCACAAATAGTCTGCTTCCAAAAAATGCCAGGTCCTCTTTCTGCCTCAACAGTAAACATGTAATGGAGAAGCATGAAGTGGTGTTAAATACTTGCTGGTTTGCTTGGTGGTTGTCTAGATTTATACATTATGAGGTGGGAATGAAAGACAAGCCTCAGAGACGTACTGCCCCATGTTTGCCTCACCCTTCTCACATCAACCAGAGCCAACGTCTCAGAGTCCCTCCCCACCTCACCTCACCAAACACAAACATATCACATTCTCACATTCCTCAGCCGGGAAAAGACGACTGCCACAGTTATTATTATTATTATTATTACTAGTCGCATGCCCCTTCGAAACATACCCATTCGAAAGGGACCAACTGCGTGGCCTCCAATATTGCTGCTTGCAGCTATCTGGAGAACCGCTTACCCAAACAACTTCACACTCGACACGGCACTTCCTTGGGTCCTCGGCAATACACCAGCCAGTACAGTGCCCATTCCATGCCTGTACGGAACGGGCCGATTGCTTGCAGCTATCTGAAGAACCGCTCACCCAAAGTTCAGAACCACTCACCAAAACTTGAGAACCGCTCACCCAAACGACTTCACACTCGACACGGCACTTCCTGGGGTCCTCAGCAATACACCAGCCAGTACAGTGCCCATTCTGTTCCTGTACGGAACGGGCCGATTGCTTGCAGCTATCTGAAGAACCGCTCACCCAAACTTGAGAACCGCTCACCCAAACTTGAGAACCGATTGCTTGCAGCTATCTGAAGAACCGCTCACCCAAACTTCAGAACCACTCACCCAAACTTGAGAACCGCTCACCCAAACGACTTCACACTCGACACGGCACTTCCTGAGGTCCTCAGCAATACACCAGCCAGTACAGTGCTCGTTCTGTGCCTGTACAGAACGGGCCGATTGCTTGCAGCTATCTGAAGAACCGCTCACCCAAACTTGAGAACCGCTTACCCAAACTTGAGAAACGCTCACCCAAACAACTTCACACTCGACACGGCACTTCCTGAGGTCCTCAGCAATACACCAGCCAGTACAGTGCTCGTTCTGTGCCTGTACGGAACGGGCCGATTGCTTGCAGCTATCTGAAGAACCGCTCACCCAAACTTGAGAACCGCTCACCCAAACGACTTCACACTCGACACGGCACTTCCTTGGGTCCTCAGCAATACACCAGACAGTACAGTGCCCGTTCCGTGCCTGTTCGGAATGGGCCGATTGCTTGCAGCTTTCTGGAGAACTGCTCACCCAAACTTGAGAACCGCTCACACAAACACACTCGACACAGCACTTCCTTGGGTCCTCAACAATAAATCTAAGCCCATTCGATGCATGATTGTCGAGAAAATCGAATTACACATACACACATACATACAGAGACTCCTTGTATTATAGTTTGGTTATTATTATTGATATTATCATTCCATGGTTTCAGCGAAGGCAGCAGGCAGTAGCCATTTGTTGACACACACGGGGAACGCCAGCGCCACCAACCGCCACGGCTACACCTCTTGTGCCGCCGCGCGATTGGTTGAGAGCGCCAGTGTGTCTCGCTGTATTGTGTTCTGAAGGACGCCCCATGGAAGTGAACAGGAGAGGTCCAACCGCATTTCTAAGACGCCTTTATCCGAGGGACCGGTCGGTGTCAAGTCATTCAAAAAAACCACAGCGCCCCCTGTGCCAGGCCCAGCCACAGCCCACCGCAATTGATCGTATTTAATCGGGTGTAAATGCCTTGTTGCTTCACAACCATTTACACAATACGTCTCCTTCTAAATGGATCCTTATGTGGCTCTGTGTTAAAACATAGATTTCTGTTGGATGGGGGGGTTCAAACTCTGGTTTGTGTAGTATCACGCCAGCTGTGTGTCTATTGAATTGACTAGACTAGTGTAGCGAAAGACAATTTGCCGCTACCCGAGTGGAATAAAAGTAAAATAAATAATGCTATAGCACGTGGAAATGCTTCACACTGTGATGTAAATATTTGACTTTGTCCCCGGTGAAAAGTGTAGTGCAGCATAAACAAATTATGATTGGGGCAGTGCGCGCGCCATACATTTAGTGTTGAGATCAGTCAACGTTGTTTTACTTGGCCTAGAGACAGAGCTGGAGCCAATCAGAGATGCTGTCCTTCACCACCTCCCCCCACCCACCCCCTCCCCATGTCGGTTCATCCAGTCAGGTCGTTCCTACAGTACAGACTCCACAGGGCTTCATTTAGCTATGTTGCTTTGGTCTAGGATCAACTCTTTATCTCACAGCACACAGACAATTACAAGTAAACAATGTCTTTTGTACAGATATATTTATATAGCTATACTAAAATAAGAGGATTCAATAATATTGGTTGAGATAAATGACTGGATGTGTTAAACCGGGTGGAGATCCATACTGTATGAAATATTTGACCTAATTTATGTGTTTTTGTTTGTACACGGGTGTATGTCATCGCGACGGCTTGTGGTTATTAGGATTAATAAAGGGCACTTCACTTAGCGTGCCTGGCTGAATCACAGTAGCCTCAACGGGTTAAGAAACAGTTAGCCGCAGTGAAGAATGTGGCATTGAGAAGCCTATATAGGATGACTGCATGGCTTTCATCGCACCCCATGTAACCGTACTCCTGAGGGCCAGGTTTTAAGACCAGGCTGGCTTTCACGGTGATCAGCGGCACTGAGCCATGTCGAAACCCCCCCACGGTTCCCGATGATTTACTTACCGAGTGTGATTCGGTGCCAGGATTTTGAAAGGCATTTTTCAAACGGCAAATTATTTTAGTCAACCGTGATACTGCAACGGCATTCTAGGGGTTTTAATGCATTGAAATGTTTTGTATTTTGGGGACATGCCCTGATTTGGACTTTCAACTGACTCAAAGTCCACTTTATGAAACAAGTGGTCGATTGTTCACTGATTTACTGGAATTTGCTAGAATTTTCCTTTGAGCACTCCAGGTATAGGACAGGTTATAACCGTGTGATTCAGGTAACACATTATGAAGTCAGGGCCACCGACCTTGCAACATTCACTTTTAGGTCCTGCAGTTTAAATATTAGCAACATTTAAGTCTGGCAATTTTCTGACGACATCCTAAAGTAGGTTCTTCTCTTAAAATTATGTTGAAAGATGTCAAGAAACAAAAAAAAAGGACTGCACTAAAATAGACCCTGCACTTGGAATGTCAAACCACAGCATTTTAGTCCTCAACAGTACCCTGTATATCGCTCCCTTATAACAAACGCATTATCCAGCCTTGCTTCATGTTATGTGGGCAGGTGTTTTCTAGGATCAGTCTCTCCAGTCTATCACTCTGTAGCAATGGGGGCGTTATCGTTGGATCAACCTGTTTATGAAATGTACAGTTTTATGGTCTGGTATAGTGTGTGTGTGTGTGCCTGTGTGTGTGTTGGAATAGTAGGTGTGGAGACAGTTTCCACAGAGCAAATCACATTACTTACATTTAGGGCATTTGGTAGACACTTTTATCCAAACAATGACTTTTTTCGTGAAGAGTGAAACAACAATACAGTATATCACCGATGGTACAGTACAATTTGAACAGAACAAGTTACAAGCATTCCTGGTTGCCAGGTCAATAGAACAAGTTTACAAGCTTATAATTGCTAGGTTGACCCCTTACTGTACAACAGCAGGTAGCCAGGATACGATGCTATGGGACATACTAGCATACAGGATGCTACTTACTTTGGTTCACTATTGTTTGGCCGATCTGGTTTTTTGTACATTTCAAAACACACACACACACACACACTCAAAGAACAAAAAAACTATTGCAAAGGCTAGACAATAGATTAGTCACACACACACACACACACGAGTACAAGTCCCTCCATCTCATTTCTTTCCTCTGGGTTGAGTCTCCAAATCAAAGTCGTTCTCCTCGCTTGACAAAGATGCATTGTCTCAGATACACTCTAGACAGAAATACACAGAAGTACTGTATTATACGATTTATTAAAAACCAAACAGCCAGAAAGACTAACACTGCATCTGTCATCAAAACACAATATGGTTTCTTTGTTCATGTTATAGGGAAAATAAGGAGGATTGAATCATTGTTTTCCCCTTCAAAATAAGAACAAGGGTAGAATTCTGGTTGTTGGATGTGAACTGTGAGAACCTTGTTGACCAGGAGAAGATAGTGAGATCCAGATGTTTTCAGCTGGATTTATGGAATCCATGACTTTATTTGTCTGAAGGAGCAGAATTCCTTTTTTTATTTTTTATTCAGATTTGTATTCAGATTTTCCCTGGGGAATCTGGAACTGCAGCCAATGGCTTTTTGGAGTTCATGTTCGGGTAATCAGACAGGAAGTAATATCTGAACCCCAGGCTAATCTCAAAAGGCAGGGTTAACTCTATATTGACATCACAATGACACAGTATTCAGAAGTAGAAGATCTTGGAGTTGGGGTTGTTCCAATTATGTATCACACATGATGCTCCTAAAATGTCCCACTTGTCTGCTAACTCCAAAATGTGTTTCCAATTGAATGTATAAACACACAAGAAAGGGAGAGTCGACAACATTGTGTCATTGTTTAGCAATCTGCGCTGCTCTGAGAAAGACAATTAATGATCAAGGAACATTACAACCACTCGTCGTCCAACACTGAAAGCTACCGACAGCCTTGCTCGCTCGCGAGGAAAGTGTTTATATGTGCTGATATACCTGGAAGAGCTTTTGCTTGTGACCGGGTTTCCAATACATCACAATGTTGCCAAGACACGAACCGTTGACAGATAATGAAGTAGATTGGACAGTGGATGAAAATTCGTAACATGTGTATTAAATAAGAGCTACAGTTAAAATTGAAGTGCTTTAAACAGTGAATGGAGTAGGTGGAAGACTTTTTGGTGGTGTGATTCAGACAGAATATATGATACCGCCTTGATGAACAGTTTTTATAGCCATAGGCAATGTCAGCAACTTATAGATGTCAACCCTAATGGATCTTGACAGCAAACGCTAACAAAATCAATTCTCAGTGATGCTTCTAGAGTCATTTAGCCGCCGTCTCAGCTACACCAAGCTCATTTGGCTCCTGGTGGTTTTCTAATGACGACAAGGTGGAAGACGGATTTAAAAATAAACAAGATCCACGCAGAGTACGCAGTCGCTAATAAAGCGTAGGACGCGCCTGCAATCCAATTTATACATCTCATCAACGCTGTGTTGCAAAGCCTCAAAGAAATGAAGTAATTAATTATCTTCCTCTCTCTTGCTCTCTCTCTATCTCCTCTCTTAGATCTACTGGCCGCCATTGCCAGGCAACAGGGAAGACTGCATTCAGCGGGGAAAAGAACCCCAGGTGAGTGGCTCCGTCTTCCACCAATCATCTTCTTCATTGCATGTTATGCCCCGCCCCCCCTTGAATATAAACGATACCTGGCTCTTTTTTTTCCTGATTGCACTGAAGAATCCTCTAAATCACTTTAAAGAACAAACCATCAAACCTGTAATCATCATCACCAAACCAATTTGTGATTTAATTTTCCATCGTTTGGAAGGCATTGTAATTGCTAATGCCAATCAAGACAACCAGTGTTTCACAGTAGATTGTGATGTCCCAGAGGTTCAGTTGCAGTCTTTGGTTACTCTCTTTTGAATCTCTGTGCAATCATCCTCGAGAGTCACAATACAGATTCCCAAAAAGGATGACAAATAAAATTACGAAAAAAGCCATTTCCTCCCAAGAGTCATCGAGACTAGAAGAGACAAACAACAGACACACTAACAGTAAACACAAGCCCTCCTGATTGGCACGGCGTCCCCCTGCCCTCCAGCCTACACAGCAGACAATGTTACAGCCCAGCTTCATCAGACGAGCGCCGTGTTTTTTAATAGACGACTAAAGTTTCCTGCCCCGCGGCCCCATGTCCCCAACAATATCCTTCCTACGCATCCTCCCGCCACTCTGTATACTGTAAGACAAACAACAGCACAAAAGCACACCCTGTCGCAGGGAAACCAGATGTAGAGGGGAGTTCTCTCTCTCCCTCTCTTAATGAAGATTGGAGGAGGAGGAGTAGGAGGAGGAGGAATTAAGGCTGCAGGCACGCCAGGAAGACAGGGATGGGAAAAAGAGAGGAAACAACCTGGCCGGCGCTGATGCTGTCTCATTTCAACAGTTTTCTGGCCGCAACAAGAGTTTTCATTGGCATTTCGAAACCGCAGTCCACAGTTAAATTACTGCAAAACATGAACTTCTGGGAATCTCACCACCTGCTACCTGCAGATGGCTGGATTGCGTCCCAATGATGTGTGATTGTTTTCAGAAAAACATACAATATGTTTTGCCCGCCCACACAGAAACTGCAAGACTGGCGTTCCCAGATTCATCCATTTTGGGGACCTTCTTTTTCAAAAGGTTTTAAACAGTTAGCAGAAGAGAAACAAAAGTTGTGTTTTGAACTTTTGACATTTAGTATCAGTATGAGTGATGACAGAAAGTATGAAGATGAAATGAAGGCAGCCGGAAAAGAGGAAGATGATGAAGGAGCTATGAAATGCTGAAAGGAGGCGCTTGTTTCAAATCACTATTTAACTTGAGAGGCAGAAATGGATGCCTACATTTCGATGCAATAACTGAAAATGAAACTATGAAGGATTTTCTATTTAATTCATTGAAAACTAATTACTAATTTTGTCTCTCTTTCATGGAGCACAGCGAAAAGGTTTGGAATATCCTGGAAACCTGAAATGCTTGAGCCTTTAAAAACAACAACAGCTTAATGACGAGAGAAGCAGAAAAGGAGGAGAGGAGGGAAGGGGCTCCAGATTGCATCTCCTAATGAAGTCATTAATGAAGCGAATGTTTGTTTGGTCTCCAGAGAATTCAATTAAAAGAAAATCAAATGGGCTTAGTCACAAAATGGAGGTGAAAAAAGTACACAAGGCAAACGAGGAGGGAAAATAAACGATAAGAAAAAGAGCAATAAAGAAAGAATGAAAGACAGAAAGAATGAAAGACAGAAAGACAGAAAGAAAGAAAGACAGAAAGACAGAAAGAAACAGAAAGAAAGAAAGACAGAAAGACAGAAAGAAACAGAAAGACAGAAATAAAGACAGAAAGAAGAAAGAAACAGAAAAACAGAAAAACAGAAAGACAGAAAGAAAGAAAGACAGAAAGAAACAGAAAGAAAGACAGACAGCCAGCCAGCTAGGGGGTGTGTTGTGATGAGGTCTCTTTGAAGTGTAGAGACACCATGCAACTCACTCCCAGATGGGGAGATGGGGCCACATAGTGGCTTTAGTGGCTCCTAGACTTCATAAAACAACTACAGCTTCTGCTTTATATGCACATAAACACGTTGCCATACACAAACACACACACGCGCCCATGCACATCCCCCAGTTACGACAATACATATACATATACACAGTCATGCACGTACACACACACACACACTCACACACGCACACACATGCACCCATGTACATCCCCGAGCTACGACAATATACGACATACACATATACACAGTCATGTACATACACACTCACACAAACACACACACACGTTTGCTGACATGATCTGCAATATGTAACATTTTAAATGTGTAAACAGACGCACAGTATATGTACACACCGTATATACTGTGCACACACAAAGTGAAAACTGATTAAAAGCTTCTTCCATAAGTTGTGTGTGTGTGACAAAAAAATGTCCAAATGTCCATCTGGAATTAGTTAGGTTAGGTTATACACATGGGTGTGTGTGTGTGTGTGTGTGTGTGTGTGTGTGT